>JAGFNQ010002702.1:98920-227172 GCA_024364735.1 Boesenbergia rotunda
CGTTCCTCTCGTCGCGGGGATCCCGAATATAGGAATATCTCTCGAGGAGAGCCTTGGCCGGCCCTCTAGGCCTTGGTGTGGTGTCCGCCCAAGAGAGGAGAGGGGAAAGAGTCGGCGTAAGGTGTTGGGCGAGGGAGAGAAAGGGTTTAGGTTGAGAGAAAATAAAATTTTCTCTCTTTAAATTATCTATTTATACTTATGAGGGCGAATTTACCTAACTATACCTTATCTATTGTTTCGCCCATTTTATTTCAACAAAACCAACCAGCCCAGCTGGTCACGCGCGCGCTTGGTCTCCTGCTGGTCGTGGGTTCGAACCCCCTGCTGCCCTTAAGCGTTTTTCCTTTTTTAAAAATACTAAACGGACTCGGAAAATTCCATAAAAATATTCTAAAAATTTCTAAAAATATCTAGAATATTTCTAAACCATTTTTAAATAATTCTAAGGACTTTAAGAACTAAAAATGGGAATTTTGTGGCGTTACAGCTTGCTTCCACCATACAAGTCCCTACACTTTCTGGTTTATCTTCTGAATCTTCTAATGTACCAGTAAACTGTGGTGGTCCCTGGGGCTTAGTGCAATCCCCTACACCTATGGAATCATCTCCTATGCATGCTTCTCCTGTAATATCTGCAACAACAACATTAGAAAAATTAGGACCATCAATAATACTATCATCACAAAATAAAAGATGAGAATGGTCCTGTGGAGCTTCAATTTCTTCTTCTTGAGCTAAAAAATTTGGAAATGGATTTTGAATAGGAATCTCCGGAGGGATGCATGCTGTAGGTGCCCTATATTTGATGATTACTTCTTCTTCTTCTTCTACCAAAATTCTAAGATCACTTAAGGAAGGACTTGGCCATGTACTAGGGTCACCTTGAACTGATATAAAATCAACTCCGGGGCTCTCAGAATTACAAGCAACTTGAGAATATAACTGTTCTGATTCTTGGGCTTTTATTTGATTCCATTGATCTACCAATTTTGCAAGGCGTTGTAGTTGTTGTTGATTAATTTGCTCTTGTTATTGTAGAACTTGTTGGCACATCTCCATCATCCTTTGGTGTAGAGCCTCATCCCAATCAGGATTCTCAAAGCCTCCTTGGTTAGTGTGGAACCCCTGTTGGTCTTGAAATGGAACATAAGGCTGCTGAAATCCAGGAGGAGGCTGTGGATTCTAAATGGAAACTGTTGGGGCTGCTCAAATGGATGAAATGACTGATTTAACTGCTGAAAATTTGGTTCACAAGTTGGTGGAGATGGCTGAAAATTGTAGCCCTGAAAATTTTGGATCTGAGGTTGAAATTGTGGTGGTGAACACTGAAATTGAGTGGGCTGAAAATTCTGGTTGCAAGGGTGAAATTGCTGTGGAAATTGAAATGGTTGCTGGAAATTCAAATTATCTTGGTACCCTTGCTGAATTCCTTGAAAAGGTGATTGATCTTGTTGATAAGGTGGCTGAAAGTTGGGCTGAAATTGCTGAATTTGGGGCTGAAAATTTTGAAATGATGGTTGATCTTGTGGCTGAAAAAACTGATTTGGTTGCTGAAAGATTGAATAGGGCTGTTGAAAATCTTGAATTGGCTGCTGGAATTGCTGAAGAGGCTGAAATTGTGAAAAGGGCTGAGGTGGCTGAAATTGGTGTTGAGGTTGCTGAAATTTTTGCTGAATCTGCCTCTGGTAAGTAGATGACTGAGCTTTATATTTTTGTTGGTATTCCAACTCCTTACACTGACATTTCAACTCCTCCAATGCCTCTTCTATCTCTTTACAGAACTCCGGTGACCACATTTTGATCTTGCAGCCCTGTCACAAATCAAACAAGAAAAAAATGGCAGCAACCGTATACAAATGATAAAACAAAATAAAATAGAACCCAAGTATATGTCTAAAAGCATACAAGCAAAAATCAAACAAATCAACTAGTTGCTTCCCCGACAACGGCGCCAAAAATTTGATGGACCTAAAATACTAGGTTAAAGTTGTCACGAATGTGGATCCATCAGAATTTAGAATTTATAAATGTGCTGGAAACCCTTTTTTGCAATCAAAGAAGAAAACGTAGTAAAGGGGCCACAGGTCGTATTTTTCTCGGGGCTAGTTGATGTTTGTTTGATTCGAGCTTGGTTTATGTGTCGTTTGTGTTTTGGGTTTCAAATAAGTAATTGGATTTTGGGTTGAAATCAAGAATGAAATCACAATAAAAAGAAAGGAAACTTAACAAGGGAACTTAACAAGTGATGGCAAGTTATAGCTCAACCAATGGAACATTTAATCAATTTTAGCACTTAACCACTTTTGGAAAACGAATTTGATTTCAAATGCAAAACAAATGGTAAGAAAATTAAGCAACGCAGCAACTGACTTTCGATTGAAACTTATGCAAATACTTGCTTTCCAATTCTGACTTAAGACAAACCAAGTACTAAGCAACCTAAAAATAGTTCACTACAATTCAATCCCGAGATTTGACTTGATACCAAGGTGGATACAAACTTACAAGCAGTAAAACTGATGTTCTAAGAGCTGATAGTAAATGCAGAGAATTTCTTTCGGATTAACCTCTCATAACTAACCAAATGCAAGGCAATTCATAAACAAACTGATACAAAATAAGTGCCAAAGCTTAACTTGATACCAAGATCAGAGATGCAAGCTTAAAACTGCTGAAAAGTAGATTCACAGTTTCAGAAATGCTATGACTGCAAAAGAGACTGATTTCAAGCTCAAGAATGCACTAAAGATAGATTTAGTTTTGATGCAAATCAGTGCTGAAGTTCCATCTTGACAGACATGCAAACTTGATACCCAGACTAAGGAATCTGCTGTGCCAAAACTGCTGCTGAATGAAAAATCGTAAACTGTATCAGATCTGCGATTTCAGACCAAATGCAGAAATTCAGCAGCAGTTCTGGACACAAACCCAGAAAATGAGCTGAAATGGATACACAATCCTAAGGATCAGCAAGGCTAGATAGAACTCACGTTTATTTGACACAAAAACTCAGAAATCATGAGCTGAAAATTCAGAATTAAGCTGAGTTGCAGAAATAGACTCGATACAACAAGCTGTACTTAACCGCAGAAATAAATCTAACTTGATAAACAACTCAAATCAATTGAATTAGTAAACTAAATGTTGTCTTCAATTGCAAGGAATGAGCTAAACAACAATCGAATTGAAATTAAATTGAAAAACTCAGAACTGAACTGAAATTCCAAATCAGGCTGATACGCAGCAAAGAAATGGCACGCAAGCTTTCAAGCTGAAATTAACTAAAATTAAACACAACTATCCACTAGAAAAGCTTCCTAAACTACTCAACTTGAAGGACATAAACCTAATTAAGCAGAAACAAGTAGGAAACGAAATTAACCAATCTGAAACCAAGACAGAAATTAAACCAAGTGCAGAATCGAAATTTACAGCTACAAACAATGAAATTAACTAGCTAAACTACTCCTCAATCCTTCCCTTAGCTCAAAATCTTCTTGGTCGTCAAGCAAGAGCTGGCTTCGAACCCCTAGGCTCAGCTAATCAGTGGAGCGCAGCTTGGATTTATGGATTCTACTCAAACTGCACGCGGCTAGAATTTTTCAGTCCAATCTCTTGTATCTCGATGGATGGCTTGCGATGATGAGTTGAAGAACATCCGAGCTCACCTGAGAACCCCTACAAGCAGCTCAAACGATCGAAATTGGCTTATGGACGAGAAACAAGTGATTGGTTAGCAGAGATGCCGAAACCCTCAAACAAACTCTGTCCGGATGCAATCTGAGCTGAATTTTCCACCCTAGCTATCCCCAATGATCCAAATCTTGATCTAGATGAAGAATTGAGGGGTCGCACCCCTTAAATGAAGAAAAAGCTGAAGAAAATGCAAAGAAATGAAGAAGAAGGTGTTGCGGCAAGGAAACACGACAAGGAGAAGAACAGTGGAAAATTTGATTAAATACTTAAGCATGGACGGCTGTGATTGATTTAAGGAAATCCAACGGCTGATCTTGCTCTGATTGGAGCCAAACTTTGATGTTGATGATCTGGGGTCAGGATCTTCCTCGTGGTAGCTCGAATCCTCCAGATTTGCAATGGATGGTCCAGATCAACCTAATCTGTGAATGGACGATCTAGAGCCCTCCAAGCTTGATCCAACGGTTGATTGAGCTCTGATTGGGATGAAACCTTCAGATCTTGATCAGAGCGCTTGATCAACCCTAACCCTAGCTCGGATTACTTCAGATGGTCCCGGATGGCTCAGATCTAGCCGCTTTTGAATCGGACGGCCCAGATTAATCCGAAACATGATAACTCGATCCGAGTCCACTTCCGACTCAAGTTTGACCCAGTATGCCCTAGGTCCAGGATCCTTTAATGCCTACAAAAATATATCAGAAAATTAGTGGCCAAATAATCCAAATATGTGTAATTTTGCAATTAAGTTCAAAATAAGAGGAAATCCTAAAACCTATGGCAATTTCACAATTAAGCAATAAAAACATAGGTCAAACATGGATTTTAACAACTCAAATGATCAATAAAATGGTATCTATCAGGTACCACCTATGTATCTTCTGTGACACGTGGTGTAGTGACTTGTGGTGTATCCTCTTGTATAGTTGGTACTAAGGTCGGAACGTCACCTCTTAGTTCTTCAAGCACAAGTCTACTCCTGGGCTTATGGTTCATCACATAGTCTTCTTCTAAGAATCTGACATTCGTGCTGACGATTACCTTCTGATCCTTAGGACTATAGAACATACCACCTTTCGTCCCTCTACAATAGCCTACGAATAAACACACTTCTGTATGAGATTCCAACTTATCAGTATCTCCCTTCAGCACATGTGCTGGACTATCCCAAATCTGAACATGTCCTAGGCTAGGCTTTCGCCCAGTCCACAGTTCTATGAGAGTAGAAGGGACTGACTTATATAGTACCAAGTTCAGTATGTACGCTGTCATTTCCAAAGCATATCCCTAGAATGAATCCGACAATTCAGAGTAGCTCACCATTGACCTAACCATCTCCATAACAGTCATATTCCTGCTTTCTGCTGTTGGTATGGCTTGGCGGTTTCCAAGACAACCACAGGGTCGTATATGAAAGACCTCTCTATGGCTACGGATTAAAAATTTAATCTGAATAGAGACTCATCCCTCTAACGACCAACTCGTTGTCGTGTTAATTTATCCAAGTTGCAACCTAGCCAAAACCGAGGTTAAGGCCTTGTAACTTTCCGGATTAATTAACCGCGGAAAAGACGACGATTTGGATCGCTGGTTTTTGTGTTTATCTTCGGGGTCCAGTTAGTTAATTATTAACTATGATATCATATCAAAATAACAAACTAATGTACATAAAATGACAAGAAGGACTAAGAAGGATGGAAGAAGAAAGGAAGGTGAGCTGATCTCCTCTCCTCTACCCTCAAGTTGCGCCGACCACACTTGAATCAAAGTGGCACCGCCGGCCACAACATCACCTACTCCGGCCACCCTCTTCCTACGTCTTCTTGTCGCGCCACAAAAGGATGAGTTGCTTCTCCTCTTCCTTGTGATCGCCAGCCACCCACAATAATAGAAGAAAGGAAGAACCAAGAGCAAAGGAGGAAGATCCCTTACTTGGTCGTCGGGTGCCCTAGGCGTGAATTGGAGAGAAAGAGATTAGAGAGAGAGGAAGAATGGTAGGGGTTTTATATATAGGATATGTATGTGATTAATTGGAAAATTTTCCAATTAATTATGGATTGATTCCAAAATTTTATTAGAGAATAATTCCTTAATTAATCAAAGATTAATAACTTTATCAATCCAAGATTAATTCCTTAATTACTCCCGAGATTAATTCCTTAATTAACCATAGATTAATTTCTCAATTAATCTAAGATTAATTCCTTAATTAATCGGCCTTGTATCATGACTCCTATGAGGTTTTATTTGGATAAGATAGGGACCATGAGGAGGAGTTGGTTCTTGGTCTGTTAATGGATCCAAACCCGATCCATTAATGGTGATCCATTTACTAAAGGATCTCATTGTACTTCCTCACCAACCCCCATATTTCCATATGGGCTCTAACTTATTACGAGTCGTCCATCTCCCCATGTTTAAGATATCGTATGCCCGATAATTAATTTAATTTACTGATAATTAAATTAATTATCTTTTTGATCCTTGATTAGTACCACTCAACCTTTTTGACATGCCGGACCATGGTCCACTTGCAAGATTTGACATGACGATCCTTTTGAGCTCATCAAGGGGGCATCATCACTCTGACTCACAGGACACGGATTCCGTCAATAATCAATGGTACATCATATTATTAATATTATTTCCCAACTTACCGGGCTTATCGATCTAACAGAATAGATCTCGCCCATTGGTAAATCAAAGAGATAATAATTAATAATATATGCCTGTCATTATTTCGGGATTAAGAGATCGTACTCCATAATATTATCCGAGGTCAAATCCAATTTACTAAGTCAGTAAAAAAATTGGATGACCTCTCTTTTGGTCTTACTCAATGTACATAAAATACACTAGTGTGATCCTACGGTCAAGATAAACCACACTTAATTACACTACAACCATCCCGATCGTTTGTCCAACTCCATCTCGGTTGTGAGCCTCTTTCATATGCTTCGGTAAAGAACCTGATAACATGATCTTCTGTGCGACACCACGCACCATGTTATCTGTAACGCCCGCCCCTTACGTGAGCGACGCGTTACTTTTTTTTTCTTTCTTTCGTACATTATTGCATATGAAGCGTAAATATAGCAGCGGAATTAAAACTAAATCATGAACATATGCAATTGGATAAATTTCTTTCTAACTAAACTACTTTAAGCATGTGAATCATAACATAGCATATCTATCAAGAGAGTATATAGTTCTACATTAGCATGCATATCATAAAGAACTTCAACTCAAACAAGTAGTAAGCGTAAACATAAGAACTAACTCATGCATTTATAAGTAGCAACATTAAGTCATGAGAAATAAGTCCATAAGTAAGAGTAAAGACAACAGTAGGATCGTTCTGCCAAGTCACTACCACACACACACATGCCCTCCTGCTGCTTCCCCTTCATTAGAAACCTTTAGTTGGATCTGCAACATAAGAAGGTAGACTATAAGCATAAAATGCTTAGTAAGCTCCTTACTTACTCACAAAATCAGTACATCACATATAAGTAGAAATCTACATCATTTGACATAAACCTATAACATGAATAAATAATTAAATCATCTAAAGCACATAAGCATAAACACTTAACATTCGCATAATCTTTAAAACATAATCATGTGCATAAACATTAAACATAGCATATGCAATATCATTAAACATAAACTTGTGCATAAACATTAACCATAGCACATGCAATATCATTAAACATAACAAGTGCATAAACATTAAACATAGCATATGCAATATCATTAAACATAAACATGTGCATAAACGTTAAACATAGCATATGCAATACCATTAAATATAAACAAGTGCATAAACATCAAACAAGCATATGCAATATCATTAAACATAAATATGTGCATAAACATTAAGGATGCTCTTTGAAAAATATATATAATATAATACTTGAACATCAACATATCATCATCATTGGGATCCCTGGCTTGTACCCATTCATCATTTACGCTCATTCCTTAGTAGAGTACTAGGTAGCTAATCCCGACCTACTAAGGTACTAGGCAACCTTGGTGCCTAGGGACAGCTACGGTAGTCCAGAACCGGGGCGTTCTTAAGGTGCCCATCCCTTGGACCTTTTTCAAGATCTGGTACAAGCCAATATATAAAGTAAAATAGCATACACGATTCCTTTCCTTTCCATAGCAATTTCTATTTAGCATAGCATTCATCATTTCTTTTCTTTTCTTAGAAATTGCTCTTTAGACATTCTTTTATTCATAATGTCATACATGTCATGGGAATACATTCAAAGCATAAATATCATCATAACCTTCAAGCATGAACATGGCATGGAGGAAACATAATTTCATGGTAAGGAAATTCATAACATGTCAACTTATCATTCATGATTCATAAAACACATAATGTTCAATTTGAGACTAAGGATAATACACCTAGGGAACTTGTTCCATTTTTTTCTTTTCATCTATCATGGCATAATGAAACATGGATACCTTTAATTCAACCCTAATTCAACATATACTCTACTGGTCAAAACATTTAGATAGGGTTATCATGGCATAAAAACACAACCCAACATCACACAACTCATACAACATGCATACATTGAATATCCTAGTACCAAGAGACATCATCAAGTGAGGTAATGACCTTAACCCATCCTAAAACCCAATTTAAGGTACTGATCATAAACTTCTAAGGTTCATATCAACATGAAAATGACAAAGAAACAAGAGTAATTGATTCATACAACATGCATATAATACATATTCTAACACTAGGAAGTATTAGCAAGGAACATGACATCTTTAACTCTTCTTTTTTTCTTCCCATCTATCATGGCATAATGCAACATGGATACCTTTAATTCAACACTAATTCACACATATTCTACTGATCAAAACATTTAGATAGGGTTATCATGGCATAAAAACACAACACAACCTCACACAACTTATACAACATGCATACATTGCGTATCCTACTACAAAGGGGCATCATCAAGTGAGGTAGTAAACTTAACCCATCCTAAAACCCAATTTAAGAAACTAATCAAAAATTTCTAAGGTTCATATCAACATGAAAATGACAAAAACAAGAGCAATTGGTTCATACAACATACATATAATACATATTCTATCACTAGGAAGCACTAGTAAGTAACATGGCATCTTTAACTCTTCTTTTTCTTTTTTTTTGGCCCTTATTTAGGGTATTAACTGTTAGTGATATGAGAGAACTGTCATAAGGTAATCGCCTTATGATTGTAATAATTTACTTTAATAAATGAATATTCACTATTTGAGTATACATGCTAGGATATTTGATTGAGATCTTAAACTCATTTACTGAATGTCCGCAATATAATTCACAGCATGAGAGAATTTGTGATGAATTCACAACTAGTGATTATCTCTACATGTGCAATTGTGAAGTATTGAAATTGTCCCTAGTCGATGAACTGATAAAAACGGACACTATCAATTCTGTTGAGACTAGCATAGGTTATTCTCTAATCAGCTGATTCTCACTGGCTGGAGATATTGGGATGTCCGGAGATAAACATGAATGCTAGTTAAGGGAACTAGTTCATTGGAGTGACTGGCTGTAAAACTTCATATGGTAATCTATATATAGATATGTCAATGAAGTTCTTACTGCAGCTTAAGTGCGATGTTCCTTTGACTTGCGGTGTTCAAGTCATCTTGGTCATAAAGACTTATACTATGACATCTTAAGCAAGCATCTCCAAGGAGGTGTGGACCCAGGATGATTGGGTATAAGCCGAAGTGCCCGAAGATGTTTGAACAGCCTACAAAGGATTCACCACTCCTTGCGAGGAGATGTATACCCAAGGCCTATCGTCGGATTGTTACTCGAAGCCTCTGGCCAGAGCATCACATGTTCCGAGTATGAATCTCTCAGAAACATGAGAGTAACTAGAATCCGTTGGACGAGAAAGACATTACATGGTCTAGGTGTGACGTAGTCAGCCTAGTGGGGACTGACACACATAGATCGTGTCCTGAACCAAGTGGGTATAAGATGGTGAAGGGAATGAGGCACGATTCATTATAGCTGCTGAAGGGTTTCAGAATTATTTCTGAGGTCAACCGTTGATCTTTCGATTAATTGGGGATCATGATGTACTACTAGGTGCCACTCATGATCATTCTATAATTGGTTAATTATAGACGGCCAACATAAATCGAAAGCCTATTTAGTCACACGCACAACGAGTAATCCGAGGGATTTAAAATGAGTTGAAAATTGGATTTTCCGATCAAGAGAAATAAGTCGAACCTGAATTTATCAGAGGCACATCGGAAGCTTAAAATGGCTAAGTCTTTTGAAGGCTTATTGGACGAATTAAATGAGTTTAATTCGCGAGGAGGCGGTTTGGTTTAGCCGGCCAAAGAGGGTCCCCACCCTCTTTGGTTTGGCCGGCCACAACAAGGAGGGAAACCAATTTATTTGGTTTAAATTATAAAATAAATCAAGCGCGATTTGTTTTATAAAATTATGGATAAAGAAATTTATATAAAGAAATTTATATAAAGAAATTTATTTATACAAATTTATTCTTTTTATGGAAATTAAAATCAACCATGGATTGATTATTTTATATAATCAATTATGAATTGATTTTTCCATGATAAGAAAAATTTATATAATAAATTTCTTGTAAATTTTATTCCATAATAAAAGGGGAGACATGGTTGTTTTTATTATAAATTAAGTTATAATAAAACTTGGTATAATGGAATAATTCATAGAAAATTTATAAGATAAATTTCTTATGAAAAATTTATTCTGTTAAAAGGAGACTTGGCGATAAAGAGACCACTATATAAAGGTGCAAAGGCAAGTCTTAGAAATCAATTCAAGAAATCAAGGATTCTTGCCTAGCCTCTCTTCCTCTCCTTCTCTCCCTTACTTCGAGTTACGCGAGGTATTAAGTAAATTAGTTAATTTCTGCAAAATTTTAGATTATGATCATGTCTACACAATATAGGGTTGCATTCTAGATACGTGGTTAAAATAATTTAAGAAATTATTTATGCTAAATCTTCCGCTGCACGTAATTAAATTTTAAAATTACGAACCCGTATCCATATCAACATGCACCCGGTCCCAACAGTGGTATCAGAGCCGGTTAGTGTTCGACATAATCATATAATTGTTTTGCGGAAAACTTTGTCATGATCTCAATTTTGGAAAATTTTCCAATTATGGAAACTTTCCAATTATGATAAATTTTAGATTTAGGAATTTTAAAGTTTGAAAATCCTCATGAAATTTCGCAAACTTTTGAAATATCCTAGTTTCTGAAATTTTATGATAATTGTGAAAACTTTCCATTCTTGGAAACTTTCCAATTTCAGAAATTTCCTATTTAGGAAATTTTCCAATTTTGGAAATATGTAAGTTTTCTTTGTACCAGAAACATACAATTATTCTGAAAACCTATTATGAAATCTCGCAATTTTGGGCACTTTCATTCAAGAAAGTCTAGACAAATTTATGGATTATTAATTGACAATTAAACTTGAATTGGTTTTAAATTATCAACAAAATTCTTTATTTTGGATTGAGCCTCGGAGAGTCGTCTAATTTAAAGTTAGTTGTTATAATTTAATTTCCTATTTTTAATAAAATTGTCATGTTTAATTTGGTTACGCCTCGGGGAGCGGACCAAATTTGATTTACAGCAAATTCCTTTTTTTTGGGTATCTGAGCCTCGGGGAGCCACCCAAAGAAAATAATTTGTTGAAATTAATAAATCCATAAATAAAATATGTAATCAAATCTTGGAAATTTGGAGGTGATTCTCAAACGATAATTTTCTTATTTGATTTAAGAAGTGATGCTCTTACATATTGTTGTCTCCAAAATTAATTAGGAAAATGGTTTCCTATAGAGTTTTCTTAAAAGAGATTTTCATGAAAATAATATATGGTTGAATTAAGGGAATCTGTCTCTTAATTTAATAAGATTTGATTTAGAGAAATCAAAGTCTTAAACATATTATTTCCGAAATTGATTATGACAATTTAGGAAATTGATTCCCAAAACAATTCCTTGAATAAAGTATGAAATTTGAATTAGGAAATCCGGTTCCTAATTCAATTAATGAGACTTGATAAATTAAGTCGCATACATACTTTATTAAGGAAATCGTTAGTACATGACATAATGTCATGAATGTGCTTAGAAAAGAAAGGATGAGACCCAAAACCCCTTACAAAATATTAAGGCCAACACCTTCCATTAATATGGTTAGATCCGGAGTTTTGTTTCTCCTTTGGGTTGATGGACACATCCATGCCCGGCTTGAACCTCAACATGTTCAAACCATGGAATTAGTTTATGAATAATATAGTTGGAGTCAGAGGTCAATCCTTAGTTTTGGTTGTTGGACACATCCAAGCCTAACTAAATGGTTGAATGAGCTCCAACCATATTAAAACTATTTCTTGATTAATGGGTCAGCCTTAAGCTTGGAGCATCGATTTGTTGTGCCACAGCCAAGGTCGATGTAAAGAGAGGTGCAGTTGGGTGCTATGTAAAATGTTGCATACTTGTTAATGAGTTAACAATCCAATAATTTATGCAAACATTCAATTAGTTGATAGCATAAAGTGATAGTTACATATATGTGATATGTAATCGGTATAATTACCTACCTTCATAGCTAAGAATAACATGATGGCCATAGCCATGGTTGTTCTTATCTATGGTTGGATATCAACCTATTTGGAGAAGTTCCTATGATCTCCCGAATTGATAAAAAGGGTTATTCAGTTCGAAAAATAAATAGGATTTAATTAATGTATATTGATGCATTCTTTATCATTCTTCTCACATAAGCTCAATTTGTATTTCTAGGATAATCACTCGATCATGTCTTCTCTAAATTTGCATTCCATTTTGGACACCAATAAACTAACTGGGGCAAACTTCATGGACTGGCTTCGAAACCTGAGGATAGTCCTCAAGGCAGAGAAGCTTGCTTATGTCCTTGAAGATAAACTTCCCAACCGTCCTCCAGAAGATGCAACTCCAGACCAGTTAGTGGCCTATCAGAAACATGTGACCGATTCTGAACTTGCGAGTTGCATCATGCTAGCCTCCATGGTATCTGAGCTGCAAAAGCAGCATGAGCATATGGATGCTTATACCATCATCTTCCATCTTCATGAGTTATTTGAAGAGCAGGCGAGATCCGAAAGGTTCGAAGTCTCCAGACTCCTCTTCACCTCTAGGATGCAGGAAGGCACTTCTGCCTCACAGTTTGTGTTAAAGATGTTGGGGTACATTGAGCGACTGAGCATACTCGGTTTTGCAATGGATCATGAACTAAGTATTGACTTAATTCTGCATTGTTTGCCCAAAAGTTATTCACAATTTGTGATGAACTATCGGATGAACAAGCTGGAGACTACCATTCCTGAGTTGCTTAACCTGCTGAAGACTATAGAGCCTTCTGTGAAGCAGGATCAGAAGACGGTACTGTTAGTTGGTTCCTCGAAGAAAGGTTCTAAGAGGAAGGCCAAAGAACAGAATAAGGGAAAGAAGAAAAAGGCCAAAAAGACTGAAAAGACACCAAAAGGCACTTGCCATCATTGCGGCAAGGAGAGTCACTGGCGAAGAAACTGTAAGGTTTATCTTGAGTCCTTGAAGAAGAAGGCATCTGATGCCCCATCCTCTTCAAGTATCTTCGTTATTGAATGTCACTCTATTTCCTCAAATACCTGTGTACTTGATACTGGGTGTAGCTCACATATATGTAATGACATACAGGGGCTAAGGAATAGAAGAAGACTCGTCAAGGGAGAAGCGAATTTGCGAGTTGGAAATGGAGCAAAGATTGCTGCTGTTGCCATCGGAACATATTTGCTAAAGCTCCATACTGGACGTGTTTTAGAATTGGATAATTGTTATTTTGTTCCTTCGTTAATAAAGAACATTGTATCTATTTCAAGATTGAATGAAAAGGGTTATCATTTAACTTTTAGTAACAATTGTTGTTACATAACTTTAAATGGCGTTCTTTGTGGGACTGGAACTTTGTGCAATGGTATCTACACGTTAGATTTATCCAGTGATATTTTCAATATCGAAGTTAGCAACAAACGTGCTCGAATAGATAATCGAATAGACTCCTATACGTGGCATTGTCGTCTTGGCCATGTAAGTAAGAAACGCATGACCAAATTACACCAGTGTGGAATTCTGGAATCATTTGAACCCGGTTCATTTGATACATACGAATCATGCTTAAAAGGCAAGATGACCAAATTACCCTTTTCTGGAAAAGGTAATCCGGTGGGAGAATTGTTTGGTCTAATACATACTGATGTATGTGGACCAATGTCAACTCTTGCACAAGGAGACTATAGCTACTTCATTGCCTTTATCGATGATCACTCACGATTCGGGTATGTGTTCTTGATGAAACACAAATCTGAAGCTTTTGAGAAATTCAAAGAGTTCAGAAATGAAGTAGAGAAACAGCTTGGCAAAAGTATTAAGATACTTCGATCCGATCGGGGTGGTGAATACTTAAGTCAAGAGTTTCAAGATTATCTTAGGGATAATGGGATATTATCTCAATGGACTCCGCCGTATACACCACAGCATAATGGTGTATCTGAGAGGCGTAATCGAACCTTGATGGACATGGTTAGATCCATGATGAATCATGCAACTCTTCCAAAATCCTTTTGGGGCTATGCACTTAAGACAGCTGTTTACTTGCTAAACAGAGTCCCGACCAAGGTAGTCTCTACTACTCCATATGAGACGTGGAATAGTAAGAAACCTCACTTAACTCACCTTAAGATATGGGGTTGTCCTGCTTATGTGAAGCGGACTGTATCAGACAAATTGGATGCTAAGTCTGATAAATGTCTATTTATTGGATACCCTAAGGAAACAAAGGGTTACCAATTCTATCATCCCTTGGAACAAAAGGTGTTTGTTTCAAGGCATGCTGTATTTCTGGAAAAAGAATTTCTTTTACAAGAAAACAGTGGGAGTGGCATTGAACTTGATGAAGTTCAAGAAACTCCAATAGACATTACAGAGACACCTAGTCTAGACCCACAACCAATAACTCATAATGATGAGCTATCAGTTGAACCTAAGACAACACCACCTCTTCGTAGGTCTGATAGGACACGCAATATTCCAGAGAGATACGGATTTCTCATAAGTGAATCGAACGACGACGAACCTATCAGTTATGAAGATGTTCTGAAAAGTTCAGAAAGGGATAAATGGCTTGAAGCCATGAAGTCGGAAATGGATTCCATGTACGAAAATCAAGTATGGGACTTGGTTAACCCACCTGAAGGGATTAAGCCCATAGGGTGCAAGTGGGTCTTCAAGAAGAAAATTGACATGGAAGGTAATGTTGTTACCTTTAAGGCTAGATTAGTGGCAAAAGGATATCGTCAGAAACAAGGAATTGATTATGACGAAACCAATTCGCCAGTAGCTATGCTTAAATCCATTCGGATGCTCCTGGCCATAGCAGCTCATTACGATTATGAGATATGACAAATGGATGTGAAAAAAGCTTTTCTTAACGGAAACCTGCTTGAGGATGTATACATGATACAACCTGAAGGTTTCACATCGGTTGATAAAACCAAAGTATGCAAGCTTCGACAATCCATATATGGACTGAAGCAAGCATCAAGGAGCTAGAACATCCGTTTTGATGAGACAATCAAAAAGTTTGATTTCTCACAAATTCCTGACGAACCTTGTGTGTACAAGAAGGTTAGTGGGAGTGCAGTCGTATTCCTAGTATTATATGTCGATGACATATTGCTTATAGGAAACGATATATCAGTCATACAGTCGGTTAAAATTTGGTTCTCCAAAACTTTCTCCATGAAAGACCTGGGAGAAGCAACCTATATCCTTGGGATTAGAATCTATAGAGATAGATCAAAACGGTTGCTTGGTCTTTCGCAGTCTACATATATAGACCGAGTGCTAAAAAGGTTTAGCATGTCGGAATCCAAGAAAAGTTACCTTCCCATCAGGCACGGGATCAACCTTTCAAAGTCTATGTGTCCGCGCACAGAAGACGAGAGGATTTGCATGAATAAGATACCTTATGCATCCGCGATAGGATCTATCATGTATGCTATGTTATGTANGACAATTAAATTTGAATTGGTCTTTAAATTGACAACAAAATTCTTTATTTTGGATTGAGCCTCGGGAGCCGTCCAATTTAAAGCTAGTTGTTGTAATTTAATTTCCCAATTTTTAATTGAAATTGTCATGTTTGATTTGGATTGAGCCTCGGGAGCCGTCCAATTGGATTTACAACAAATTATTTTTCTTTGGGTATCTGAGCCTCGGGGAGCACCCTTAGAAAACGATTTGTTGTAATTAATTAAATCCATAATAAAATATGATTTAAGAGGTGATGCTCTTACATATTGTTGTCTCCAAAATTAATTAGGAAATGGTTTCCTATAGAGTTTTCTTAAATGAGATTTTCATGAAAATAATATGTCGTTGAATTAAGGGAATTGCCTCTTAATTTAATAAGATTTGATTTAGAGAAATCAAAGTCTTAAACATATTATTTCCGAAATTGATTATGACAATTTAGGAAATTGTTTCCCAAAACAATTCCTTTAATATAGTATGAATTAGAATTAGGAAATCCGGTTCCTAATTCAATTAATGAGACTTGATAACTTAAGTCACATACATACTTTATTAAGGAAATCGTTAGTCATGACAATATGTCATGAATGTGCTTAGAAAAGATGAGACCCAAAACCCCTTACAAAATATTAAGGCTAACACCTTCCATTAATATGGTTAGAACCGGAGTTTTGTTTCTCGTTTGGGTTGATGGACACATCCATGCCCGACTTGAACCTCAACATGTTCAAACCATGGAGTTAGTTTATGAATAATATAGTTGGAGTCAGAGGTCAATCCTTAGTTATGGTTGTTGGACACATCCAAGCCTGACTAAACGGTTGAATGAGCTCCAACCATATTAAAACTATTTCTTGATTAATGGGTCAGCCTTAAGCTTGGAGCATCGATTTGTTGTGCCACAGCCAAGGTCGATGCAAAGAGAGGTCAGTTGGGTGCTATGTATAATGATGCATACTTGTTAATGAGTTAACAACCAATGATTTATGCAAACATTCAATTAGTTGATAGCATAAAGTGATAGTTACATATATGTGATATGTAATCGGTATAATTACTACCTTCATAGCTAAGAATAACTTGATGGCCACAGCCATGGTGGTTCTTATCTATGGTTGGATATCAACCTATTTGGAGATGTTCCTACGATCTCCCGAATTGATAAAAAGGGTTATTCAATTTGAAAAATAAATAGGATTTTTAATTAATGTATATTGATACATTCTTTAATCAATCTTCTCACATAAACTCAATTTGTATTTCTAGGATAATCACTCGATAATGTCTTCTCTAAACTTGCGTTCCATTTTGGACACCAATAAACTGACTGGGCCGAACTTCATGGACTGCTTCGAAACCTAAGGATAGTCCTTAAGGCAGAGAAGCTTGCTTATGTCCTTGAAGATCAACTTCCCAACCATCCTCCAGAAAATGCAACTCCAGACCAATTGTTGGCCTATCAGAAACATGTGACCGATTCTGAACTTGCGAGTTGCATTATGCTAGCCTCTATGGTACCTGAGCTGCAAAAGCAGCATGAGCATATGGATGCTTATACCATCATCTTCCATCTTCATGATTGGAAGAGCAGGCGAGATCCGAAAGGTTCGAAGTCTCCAGACTCCTCTTCACCACTAAGATGCAGGAAGGCACTTCTGCCTCGCAGTTTGTGTTAAAGATGTTGGGGTACATTGAGCGACTGAGCACACTCGGTTTTGCAATGGATCATGAACTAAGTATTGACTTAATTCTGAATTGTTTGCCCAAAAGTTATTCACAATTTGTGATGAACTATCGGATGAACAAACTAGAGACCACCATTCCTGAGTTGCTCAACCTGCTGAAGACTGTAGAGCCTTCTGTAAAGCCGGATCAAAAGGCGATACTGTTAGTTGGTTCCTCAAAGAAAGGTTCTAAGAGGAAGGCCAAAGAACAGAATAAAGGGAAGAAGAAAAAGGCCAAAAAGACTGAAAAGAAACCAAAAGGAACTTGCCATCATTGTGGCAAGGAGGGTCACTGGCGAAGAAACTGCAAGGTTTATCTTGAGTCCTTGAAGAATAAGGCATCCGATGCCCCATCCTCTTCAAGTATCTTCGTTATTGAATGTCACTCTATTTCCTCAAATACCTGGGTACTTGATACTGGGTGTAGCTCACATATATGTAATGACATAAAGGGGCTAAAGAATAAAAGAAGACTCGTCAAGGGAGAAGCAAATTTACGAGTTGGAAATGGAGCAAAGGTTGTTGCTAATTCCATCGGAACATATTTGCTAAAGCTCCCGACTGGACGTGTCTTAGAATTGGATAATTGTTATTTTGTTCCTTCATTAATAAAGAACATTGTATCTATTTCATGTTTGAATGAAAAAGGTTTTCATTTAACTTTTAGTAACAATTGTTGTTACATAACTTTAAATGGCGTTCTTTATGGGAATGGAACTTTGTGCAATGGCATCTACACGTTAGATTTATCCAGTGACGTTTTCAATATCGAAGTTAGCAACAAACGTGTTTGAATAGATAATCGAATAGACTCCTACACGTGGCACTGTCGTCTTGGCCATATAAGTAAGAAACGCATGACCGAATTACACCGATGTGGAATTTTAGAATCATTTGAACCCGGTTCATTTGATACATGCGAATCATGCTTAAGAGGCAAGATGACCAAATTACCCTTTTCCGGAAAAGGTAATCCAGTGGGAGAATTGCTTGGTCTAATACATACCGATGTATGTGGACCAATGTCAACTCTAGCACAAGGAGGCTATAACTACTTCATCACCTTTATCGATGATCACTCACGATTCGGGTATGTGTTCTTGATGAAACACAAATCTGAAGCTTTTGAGAAATTCAAAGAGTTCAGAAATGAAGTAGAGAAACAACTTGGCAAAAGTATTAAAATACTTCGATCCGATCGGGGTGGTGAATACTTAAGTCAAGAGTTTCAAGATTATCTTAGGGACAATGGGATATTGTCCCAATGGACTCCGCCGTATACACCACAGCATAATGGTGTATCTGAGAGGCGTAACCGAACCTTGATGGACATGGTTAGATCCATGATGAACCACGCAACTCTTCCAAAATCCTTTTGGGGTTATGCACTTAAGACAGCTGTTTACTTGTTAAACAGAGTCCCGACCAAGGTAGTCTCTACTACTCCATATGAGATTTGGAATAGTAAGAAACCTCACTTAACTCACCTTAAGATATGGGGTTGTCCTGCTTATGTGAAGCGGACTATATCAGACAAATTGGATGCTAAGTCTGATAAATGTCTATTTATTGGTACCCTAAGGAAACGAAGGGTTACCAATTCTATCATCCCTTGGAACAAAAGGTGTTTGTTTCAAGGCATTCTGTATTTCTGGAAAAAAATTTCTTTTACAAGAAAACAGTGGGAGTGGCATTGAACTTGATGAAGTTCAAGAAACTCCAATAGACATTACAGAGACACCAGTCTAGGCCCACAACCGATAATTCATAGTGATGAGCTATCAGTTGAACCTAAAACAACACCACCTCTTCGTACGTCTGATAGGGCACGCAATATTCCAGAGAGATATGGATTTCTCGTAAGTGAATCGAACGACGTGTTACTCATAAGCGATGATGAACCTATCAGTTATGAAGATGTCCTGAAAAGTTCAGAAAGGGACAAATGGCTTGAGGCCATGAAGTCGGAAATGGATTCCATGTACGAAAATCAAGTATGGGACTTGGTTAACCCACCCGAAGGGATTAAGCCCATAGGGTGCAAGTGGGTTTTCAAGAAGAAAACCGACATGGAAGGTAATTATGCTTAAATCCATTCGGATGCTCCTGGCCATAGCAGCTCATTATGATTATGAGATATGACAAATGGATGTGAAAACAGCTATCCTTAATGGAAACTTGCTTGAGGATGTATACATGATACAACCTAAAGGTTTCACATCGGTTGACAAAACCAAAATATGCAAGCTTCGGCGATCCATATATGGACTGAAGCAAGCATCCAGGAGCTGGAACATCCGTTTTGATGAGACAATCAAAGAGTTTGATTTCTCACAAAATCCTGACGAACCTTGTGTGTACAAGAAGGTTAGTGGGAGTGCAGTCGTATTCCTAGTATTATATGTCGATAACATATTAATTATAGGAAACGATATATCAGTTTTACAGACAGTTAAAATTTGGTTGTCCAAAACTTTCTCCATGAAAGACCTGGGAGAAGCAACCTATATCCTTGGGATTAGAATCTATAGAGATAGATCAAAACGGTTGCTTGGTCTTTCGCAGTCTACATATATAGACCGAGTGATAAAAGGTTTAGCATGTCGGAATCCAAGAAAGGTTACCTTCCCATCAGGCATGGGATCAACCTTTCAAAGTCTATGTGTCCGCACACAGAAGACGAGAGGATTTGCATGAATAAGATTCCCTATGCATCCGCAATAAAATCTATCATGTATGCTATGTTATGTACTAGACCCGATGTATCGTATGCTTTGAGCGTCACAAGCAGATACCAGTTGGATCCAGGAATGGATCATTGGGCGGCTGTCAAGACAATCCTTAAGTACTTAAGAAGAACTAAGGATGTGTTCCTGATATATGGAGAAGGAGATATGGTAATACGTGGGTATACGGATGCCAGTTTCCAGACAGATAAGGATGACTCCAAATCGCAGTCTGGATACATGTTTACTTTGAATGGAGGCGCAATAAGTTGGAAGAGTTCCAAATAAGACACCGTAGCGGATTATACCACGGAAGCAGTTTGGATCAAGAAGTTTGTTTCGAAACTTGGTGAGGTTCCAACCATTGATGAAGCAGTGCCGGTTTACTGCGACAACAATGGAGCTATTGCACAAGCAATGGAACCAAGGTCTCATCAGCGATCCAAACACGTGCTTCGCCGCTATCATCTGATCAGAGAGATTATAAGTAGGAATGACATACAAATTGAGAGAGTTCCCACTGAAAGGAACATAGCGGATCCTTTAACTAAGGCCTTGCCTTAAAGCAAGTTTGAGGGTCATGTTAGAGCTTGTGGTATTGGATACCGTAGCGATTGGCATTAGACCAAGTGGGAGTTTGTTAGTGATATGAGAGAAGTGTCCTAAGGTAATCGCCTTATGATGTAAACATTTATATTAATAAATGATAATTCACTATTTGAGTATACATGTTTTGTGTATTTGATTGGGATCTTAAACTCATCTACTGAATGTCCGCAATACAACTCACAGCATAAGAGAATTTGTGATGGGATCACAACTAGTGATTATCTCTAATGTGCAATTGTGAAGTATTGAAATTATCCCTAGTCGATGAATTGATAAAAACGGACACTATCAATTCTGTTGAGACTAGCATGGGTTATTCTCTAATCAGCTGATTTTCACTGGCTGGTGACATTGGGATGTCCGGAGATAAACATGGATGCTAGTTAAGGGAACTAGTTCATTGGAGTGACTAGCTGTAAAACTTCATATGGTTATCTATAAAGATATGTCAATGAAGATCTTACTGCAGCTTAAGTGCGATGTTCCTTTGACTTGCGGTGTTCAAGTCATCTTGGTCATGGAGACTTATACTTTAACATCTTAAGCAAGCATCTCCAAGGAGGTGTGGACCCAGGATGATTGGGCATGAGCCGAAGTGCCCGAAGATGTTTGAACAGCCTACAAAAGATTCACCACTCCTTGCGAGGAGATGTATACCCAGGCCTATCGTCGGATTGTTACTCAAAACCTCTGGCCAGAGTATATCATGTTAAGAGTGCGAGTCTCTTAAATACATGAGAGTAATTAGAAATCCAAAGGACGAGAAAAGACATTACTTGGGCTAGGTGTGACGTAGTCAGCCTAGTGGGGACTGACACAAATAGACCGTGTCCTGAACCAAGTGGGTATAAGATGGTGAAGGGAATGGGGCACGACTCATTAGAGCTGCTGAAGGGTTTCAGAATAATTTCTTCTGAGGTCAAACCGTTGATCTTTCGATTAATTGGGGATCATGATGTACTACTAGGTACCACTCATGATCGTTCTATAATTGGTTGATTATAGACGGCCAACATAAATCGAAAGCCTATTTAGTCACACGCACTACGAGTAATCCGAGGGATTTAAAACGAGTTGAAAATTGGATTTTCCTATCAAGAGAAATAAGTCGAATCTGAACGAATCAGAGGCGCAATGGAAGCTAAAAATGGCTAAGTCTTTTGAAGGCTTTTTGGGCGAATTAAATGAGTTTAATTCGCGTTGGTTCGGCTCGGTTTGGCCGGCCAAAGAGGGTGCAAACCCTCCTTGGTTGGCCGACCACCTAAAGGGAGAAAAACCAATTAATTTTGGTTTAATCAATAAAATAAATCTAGCGCGATTTATTTTATAAATTATGGATAAATAAATTTGTATAAAGAAATTTATATAAATAAATTTATAAAAATTTATTCTTTTTATGGAAGTTAAAATAATCCATGAATTGGTTTATTTTAATTTTATAAAATCAATTATGAATTGATTTTTCCATAATAAGAAAGTTTATAAATTTCTTATAAAATTTTATTCCATAATTTAAAGAGAAGAATAATTTATTTTATTATAAATTAGTTATAATAAGACTAGGCTTAACGGAATAAGTCATAAGAAATTTTATAAGATAAAATTCTTATAATAACTAATTCCGTTAATTCCGTTAAAGAGGAGACTTAGCGAGGGAGAAGCAACTATATAAGGAACCATAGGCAAGCCTTGGATTCCCAACTAATCAATTGAGTATTGATATAGAGCTCCCTCTCTCTCTCTCTTTTATTCTCTTCTCCTTCCCTTCTCCCCACCTAGGGCCGGCGCCCACCTTGAGGCATCTAGGGTCGGTGCCCTCTTGAGTGCTAGGGCCGGCGCAACTCCTCCCATAGAAGGTGGTTGCCGTGAGCTTCAAGAAGAAGGAGAAACGAAACAAGAAGAAGAAGAAGCGGATAGCGACTCCTCTCTTCTCAGAATTCGATTCCGTTTCTTTGTTGGTTAGTTTCCCTTTCCTCTCTTGATCTTCTTTGTTGTGCCTATAGAGAATCTAGTAGTTCTCGACGGCACAAAACTCGTGGCTTTGCGAAGTCATCCCGAAGAGAACTCGGCGTGGACGCGAATAGAGGCGGAGCTTCCAAGGGACGCTACGGTTGGACCTTGTCCTCTTTCTTCGATTTACGAAAGGTACAAAGTAAATTAGTTTACTTTTCGCAATGTTTTATTTTATGATTATGTCAATACACCATAAGGTTGCATGCTAGATACGTGGTTAAAATAATTTAGGAAATTATTTTATGCTAATTCTTCCGCTGCACGTAAAAATTTTGAATTTTACGAACCCGTATCCCTGTCGACATGCACCCGGTCCCAACATTTATTACCCTCTTTTCAGGTTAGATGGATCCTGGTATGTATCTACCTCCGTATTTTCAGTACTAGTCTTTCCCTATTGTCGATATGAGACTGTATTAGCGGAACTCTTATTGTTAGTATAACTTTCTACGCATATCTGTTGGGTATTCGCTGAGTTATGGACTCACCCCGTTGCCATATGTTTTTTTTTTATTTCAGGTTGAGATACATGGAGTCGCCAGAAGAGCCCAGCAGCCAGTCCCTACCCATCGCGACGATATAGTTTGTTTTGTACTTGGTAGTGCTTATGTTTCATATTTGTTTATTGGATTTGTATATGTCTGGGGAGTGTTGTTTTGTACCCTAAGGGGTTTATGTATTGGGTGATTTGTCGTAAGTCGGACCGGTCCGCAGTCAGGTATGATTTACTTAGTTGTCTGGGGCTTTTATGTTGCGTATATATATTTTGGAGGCCTGAGGCCAAATATATACTGCGTGGGATGTTTGTATGTGTGAATTGTCCGCCGGACAGGGGAGGTGCTGTCCGATTTTCTATTGGACCCGCGGCTCCTGGGTCTCGGGGTGTGACAATTTATTTTGGTATCAGAGCTCAGGTTGCGAGATACCTCGGGTATTTGCGGATTTTTTGGTGTTTATCTGATACCAATTTATTTTGGTATCAGAGCTCAGGTTATCGGATACCTTGAGGGCTTGTGGATTTTCGGTAATTATTTGATACCAATTTATTTTTGGAATCGGTGCGTAGGTTTACGATGCCTACTTGTTTTACGAGTCTTGTCGGATTTGTTCGGAGTAGTTTTCTCGATGTGGTTGTCTGGGACTTGGCGCGATGGGACTTCTTCAGGCGACAGGTATTTCTCCTGATCTTTTGTATCCCTTATCCTATTTAGGTATTGGATAGAAAATTCTCTTATGTCATTGGATCATATTACCACTCTTGTATATTTAGGTATGGTTAGTAGTTCTCTCATGTTAATGGATCATGTTACTATACCTGTATATTTAGGTATGATTTAGAAATTCTCACATGTTATTGGATCATGTTACCACTCTTGTATATTTAGGTATGGTTAGTAGTTCTCTCATGTTACTGGATCATGTTACTATACCTGTATATTTAGGTATGATTTAGAAATTCCCACATGTTATTGGATCATGTTACCACTCTTGTATAATTAGGTATGGTTAGTAGTTCTCTCATGTTACTGGATATGTTTCTATACCTGTATATTTAGGTATGATTTAGAAATTCTCACATGTTATTGGATCATGTTACTATACCTGTATATTTAGGTATGATTTAGAAATTCTCACATGTTATTGGATCATGTTACTATACCTGTATATTTAGGTATGATTTAGAAATTCTCTCATGTTATGGATTATGTTACTATTCCTGTATTTAGGCATGGTTGGAAATTATCTCATGTCATTGGATTCTGTTACTACTCTTGCATATTTTGGTAGGGTTAGAGTTTCTCTCATATTATTGGATAAGGTTACCATTCCTGTATATTTAGGTATGGTTAAGGATTCTCTTACCTTATTGGATTATGTTTCCATTCTTGTATATTAGGTATAGTTAGAAATTCTCTCATGATATTGGATCAATTCACAGTAGCTCATGGAGCTACAAGTTTTTCGTATGTTGCGTATATCTGGACAGATAAGCTAGATATCATGTTTTGAGTACATGATCTGCAGTGATGCAGTAGGGTAGCATTAGCTACATATTATTACGCTTAGTAAAGGATTGATACATTCTGTTTTCTTTAGGGGCTTTGACCATGGACCACTTGTACTTTGTTGTTGACTTGGAAAGTACATGTTGATGGGTGATTTGAGCTAATATGGAAAAGTTTTGAGTTAGTCGCTGGATATTTATAGGTGACTATTTTTACTTGGTCTGAATAACCAAGCAGGTATCTACGGACTTATGATTTGCGTGGAGGCAAATCACTTACATGATTAGGTCACCTCTGGTTAGATAATATTGAGGGCGACCTATGGGAAGTAAAGAAATTGTTTCATGAGTATGTGGAGATACTCCTAAGAGATAACATGTCTCTAGCTCCTTGTTACGGAGTAAGACCTTAGAGGGTTTGACCATGGAGTGGAGGATTTGGACTGTACTGGATTACGAGTCGACGGTCGGTGTGACTCGTTAGTTGCTACGCTAGTCTATGAGGGATTCTGACTAATAGATTGGATGTATATGGTTTGATAATTTCGATGGTGCATCGGGATGTATGACCCGCTAGGGTGCGAAGGATGGGGAGTTGGTTGTATCCTTATCTTCCGTTGAGATATTGGACAGTAATCAGGAGGTCACTGATGTCCATTGGTTTTCGGTTATTATACCCCCATCGTCGACCTATTAGGTCACGGAATGATAAGGTTGATATCACCATGGACTTTCTCGCTGGTGTTGAGAGGTGAATTGTGATTGACGAATCTCTATGATATGTTGTATTTTGAGGGTTCTATTAGTGAACATGGACCTATCGGATTGTAGCTTTTTGATGGATCATTGGATGGATAAATGATCCTTTGGTGGTTGATTGTTTAGGAAGTCTGATATTGATAGTAGCATATGATATGACATATTGGAACAATCTTTAAATTATATGTGATATTCTGATGGTCTATTAGAGTATATATATATATACCTATATATGACTTGAGAGGTTGTTATTGACTTGGGGATACTCAGGTGCTACACCTAAATTTGACATTTTATATTTAAGCATCGGAGTATAGACTTGGTGCCAGTGATCTTGGGAGTGAGTGCCCTGGACAGTTGTGATGACTGAATGGTTGTTCGGTTGTATCTGGTTATTGGATGATAACCTTTGGATTGATATTTCCAGTGCTTCGTAACAGTGTAACCTTAGGGTATCAGACGAAGTGGTTACTTATGATGAGTACAGACATGTTTAGTTGTTAGTATATGCTGTATGAGGAATGGTGAAATTTGGGGACCAAATTGTTATTAGTGGGGGAGAATGTAAAATACGACAATTCGAAAATCTGGACCAGAAAATTTTTCGAGATTTTCCGGATAGAGTCTAGGGTTTCCAGCCCTACGGGAGGAGCCCAAGGGGCTTTATTGTAAAATCTTAAAACTTATTAAGGGCTTCATGGAAGAAAACCTTAAAGAGCTGGCTTAAGTAAATTTGCCTAAAGTTAAGGGGCTTACAGGTAGACCCTTAAATTACGAATGGATATATAATTTATCCCTAGAAATTTATTAAAGTGGATACAATAAATGGGAGGGTTAAATGGTTAAATCCTTTGCCATAAGGGTAGAAGGTTAATTTGAGAGAAGTCAGGGGCTTTTCTACAAAAGTTCCCCCCTTTTATTAAAGCTTTCTCTCCTTATGCCCTAGCCGCAGCCCCAAACCCGACGCGCCTGCCTTTCCCGATCGCGCCGCTAAGCCGTCTCCTCGCTCCCCATCGACGGTCGCCGACCAGATCCACTGCCGACCTCGGGCCGACGATCACCTCTCTCCTTTCTCCTCTTTGTCCTATTTTCTCTTCGGATTTAGGGTGGGCGAACGAAGCCGGGAAGAGGTGAAGTGTATTGGCGCCGACGATTGAGCACCTCGTAATTGAATCCGATCAGGTAAGGATGATTTTGTCTGGGCGCTTCGTTGGTTTGTTCTTGGGTTTGCTATCATGCTATTCTACTTATGTTTGATTTGGAACTGCCGTGAGTGGGATCTAAGCATGAACTGGTGTTTCATTTTTGGATTGGTTCAGAGATAGACTACGACCTTGTCGCTGTTGGCGCCAATGACCTCATTAACACCATCTGTGACCTGGTCGAAGGAAGAAGGTAAGCCTTGGTTAATTTTGATGGTTCTGGAAACATTATTATGGGATGTTGGTTTGTGATTCGATCTGTAACTTAGTTTTTGTTCTGATGTGGATGTGGGATTAAAGCTGTGCTGTGAAACTAACCATGCTAGGTTTTCAATGGGTTCAGATATGAGCTTTTATGGATTTGGGATTCGTTCATTTGATTGGTTAGTGGTTGACTTATGTTCTTGGATCTGTAATTACGTAGATTGTTTTGGATTCTCGGAATGATCAGAAGGTGTTGATTTGCTGCCATGAATTCAGTTCTAGGATCTTGGAGTTTGAATGAACAGCCTACTCTCCTTGGTTTTCCATTGTGCCGTGAGCTTGAATAGGTAATAGGTTAATTGGATTAAGATTTTCTTGTTTGTGGTTGTGCTGAGTGGTACAGGGATGATGAAATGATATGGATTTTGTTTGGGATTGAGTTTAAGAGTAATTGTTTTGGGTAGTTGATGTTAATTGAAAGTTTAATGTTCAATTAAGGGAATTGGTATAGGCTTGGTTCATTAGATCTTCTGATGAAATGCCGTGTGCGAGAGTTCAGGTTAAGGTTTCTTGATTTGGTTCTGAGGTTGCTGTGTATACTTTGTATTTTGGATACCTATTCTAACATGCTCATGATTTGGTTAAGGGTTGCTAAGGATCATATTCCACTGTGTTGAAGAGGTGATGACTTGGGTTAAGCTTGGGGTTAAATATAAAATGAATCAGGAGTTGGACTAAGTGGGAGCTAATTATTGATTACAGTTAATTAGTGATCATTACTTTAAAATAGTTTTATTAGGGGTATAGTTATGTGTGGTTAGTTATCATTTGTTATGGTAGCTAAAATTATACCCTTTGATACAGGACATTGATTTGGTTCGGACTTCTGGACGGGAGGTTCTCATTTGATACGGACTCCTACTTTGAGGCGGGTACCCTTTGACTTATCTTTTAGATATTGTCATATTGCTATGCATGGTTGGTTATAGATAGCAGTAAGATTATACGCTAGCCTTGTTTATTATGCCTGTTCTGGATACTTGTTAGTTATCCCTGAGTTATTATGCCTGTCCTGGATAATTGTTAGTTATCCCTGAGTTATTATGCCTGTCCTGGATACTTGTTAGTTATCCCTGAGTTATTATGCCTGTTCTGGATACTTGTTAGTTATCCCTGAGTTATTATACCTGTTCTGGATACTTGTTAGTTATCCCTGAGTTATTATGCCTATCCTGGATACTGGTTAGTTATCCCTGAGTTATTATGGTTGTTCTGGATATTTGTTGGTTATCCCTGAGTTATTAAACAGTTAGTTCTATACAGTCTCAAGTATTGTCATATCTATATGTATACTTAGATATCGTGAGGTATCTCTTGTGTTTGACATTGAGATATCTATAGTTTCCAACCAGTATACCTTGTAGGTTACCTGTATTTCCTGTTATAGTATTTCAGACTGAGACTTAGTATACTGAGGACTTGGGGAGGGAGGTATGTGTATCTATCATACACCATCCTTGCATTGTTGCATGCCGGCGATCAGCGACTCCCTTGTGGTTAAGCCTAATCGTCTTCCGGCACATGATATGCACACACGGCCACTCATGGGTTAGTGGATACCGCTAGGTGTGTGTATTTGCTCTGTACTGTTCCGCTCGTCCTCTCATGGGTAGTGGTTTCGGAGCGTGGTAGCAGGCAGGGATCCCTTCTCTACCCAGAGACCAGAGAAGATGAGAGAGATATCTCCCCCATATATATATGGGGCGGAGTGTTTACTCCACCAGCATCCTGTCCACTCGGTCACTCAGGAGTAGTGATGGCAGAGTGCTGACAGTGTCACGGCTCTACCCACTCGGCCGACACAGTATCGCCTGTCTCGGTGGCTTGACTGGAGTTAGGGGGTGACCATGGCATTGCGCCATGTGCATACTTTGCATCGTGCATTGTTTGCTGCACTTGATTTCTGTACTTGTTTGACATGCATATTCTGGAGACTTTTATCTGAGATTATATGTCTATTGATATTCCCTTGGTATTTATTACCCTCTTTTCAGGTTAGATGGATCCTGGTATGTATCTACCTCAGTATTTTCAGTACTAGTCTTTCCCTATTGTTGATATGAGACTGTATTAGCGGAACTCTTATTGCTAGTATAACTTTCTACGCATATCTGTTGGGTATTCGCTGAGTTATGGACTCACCCCGTTGCCATATGTTTTTTTTATTTCAGGTTGAGATACTTGGAGTCGCCAGAAGAGCCCAGTAGCCAGTCCCTACCCATCGCGACGATATAGTTTGTTTTGTACTTGGTAGTGCTTATGTTTCATATTTGTTTATTGGATTTTATATGTCTGGGGAGTGTTGTTTTGTACCCTAAGGGGTTTATGTATTGGGTGATTTGTCGTAAGTCGGACCGGTCCGCAGTCAGGTATGATTTACTTAGTTGTCTGGGGCTTTTATGTTGCGTATATATATTTTGGAGGCCCGAGGCCAAATATATACTGCATGGGATGTTTGTATGTGTAAATTGTCCGCCGGACAGGGGAGGTGCTGTCCGATTTTCTATTGGACCAGCGGCTCCTGGGTCTCGGGGCGTGACAAGGACTGCTGGGAAAAAGTCCATCCGGAGGAGCCGGTTGGCATAAGGTAAATTCTCCTGAGAAGAGTAGGTGAGGACGCGTTCCCTGTCGAGGGAACAGTAGGCATCGGTTCGACCTAGGGTTCCATTAGGGAGACCCGAAGTCAGAACCAAGACAGCTAAGGTTGTATAAACCTAATATTTTATTGCCTTGTTTGTTGTGGAACTAACCTTGGATGCAGGGACCAAAGGAACGTATTTCTACAGCTCAGAACGCCCCAAGGGAGAGGGGTAGCAGCTGGGCTAGGCGCCCGGGAGGTTCCAGGCGCCCAAGGTCAAAGCCAAACAAACAAGCTAAGCAAGAATTGCTTCGGAAGCTAACTGGGCTATGCGCCCTCAAGCTCCCGGGTGCCCCCATGGTCCCGGGCGCCCTGGATGCCTCGGGCACCCTGGGTCCAAGCCAACGAAGCGATTGGATTGAATTTAACCGAGAAGCCAGCAAGACCATGTCAACCGGAGCGCCCCCTGTGTCCCGGGTGCCCCCGTCAAACTCCGAGCCCGATCCTGGAGGGATAAGGGCTGACCGAGTTCCAGATAGGGGTTTGCGGATCCAGAGGCATGTGGAGGGCGCCCCCAACATCCAGGGCGCCCCAGGTGCACTATAAAAGGGGTTCGACCCCCAAGGCTTGAAAACACAATTCTCGAACTCCTCAACGCTCTTCACTCAAGCGCTCTGCTCCGGAAACTTCTGATCTCGAGGTTCTAGCGCCGACGACGACCCCATGCACCGAAGTACGATCCACACCGGGCGTCGGTAACGAAGAGTTAATTTATTCCTTTTACTGCAATACTACTGTACAATTCTCTATAAAACTTTGTGCATTATAGAATTGCCCGCAGTAATCGGTCAAGGACCGTGGGCCTTAGAGTAGGAGCCGACCGCAACTCCGAACCAAGTAAAATCAATTGTGTTCAGTGTGTTTTTGTCTTAAATTTTCGCTACGCATTCTCTTTTCTAATTCGAAACGGTTTTACGATATTCACCCCCCCTCTATCGTATTTTCTAGATCCAACAAAATATGCCAAAACGGGTTGGAAGACTTGGGTACGTCTTAATCCTAGGTTTTGGCACATTAAAATGGAATTTAGGGAGAAAAAGGTGAAAATATGATTATATTTGATAAAATTAAGGTTTAATGAGTGAACACCATATATTTCAGTGATAAAAATGAGTTATGATCAAGTATAAAAAGAAACATTGAGGATAGACCATAATTAGGACTTTTGGGAGTAGCTTAAATGATACATTTTAGGAGAAGTTGGATTTTGTACCAATCTTGAGATTTGGAGTACATTTATTTGGAAACATATTTTTCCCTAGTAGATACAGACCTCACAAATCTCCCTACAAAATTTCAATTTTTCATAGATTTGTAGAATTATTTAGGGATTTCTGAAATTCGACTAAAAAACCTGAAATTCAGGTATCACTCGACTGCCCTGGGGGCAGTCGACTGGTCTCAGCCCAGAAACTCTCTGTAAGTTTTCATAGTCGACTATCCCAGGGGCAGTCGACTGGTCTGTAAGAGTTTGAAAAAGGGCAGTTTGGATAGTAAGAAAATTCAAATGTGGATTATAGGATATGACTTTGGGGTTAAAAATCTTGATTATGATTTCATATTCCTTGAATAGAATGTTGCCCCATGATTTAATAATGCTTTATTGATATTTTAAAAATCAAGGAAGATTGATAAGTGAATATTTATCTAGGGTTAAGAGATAAGAAGAAGGAAAATTTCATCATATTATGGACACATATGGAAAAGAAAAGAATTGAGGACAATTCCTTGTGTAAATTGATAATGGTTAGAAATGGCAAACACAAGGAATCATGAATTGAGTTCAAAATTGATACAAAGTGTCCATCCTTAAGGAAATTAGAGAATTGAACCAAAGTCAAGCACATTTGATAATCTTATTTAAAACATATTTTTCTAGGATAGGGTATATCCTAGCAAATGTGCTTGCAAACCTTTTAGACTTTCTTAAGTTTTGTTGAGTTCTTTTTGGCACTAAGGGAAAGGTTGCTTGGGGCAATCCTATGATAGTGTCAAAGGGGGAAGAACTCGGGTGTTGGGTTGGGTGTAACTCAACATGGTGTTAGTGGGTTAAGTTGGGTAGAACTTGACCTTGGTAAAATGAAAATTAGGAGAAGGCATAGGTTAAGGGGGAGGTTGCCTCCTAATTGCCTTAATTTTTCATATGAAATTTTTGAGTTTTGTGTCAAACTTGGAAATGGTGATAGATACATGGGTATATGTATTTTTCCCATGTAGGTATGGGTACCACAATGTTCTCCACAAAATTTGAAAATTTTTGGAGATTTGTGGAATTTCTAGTGCATTTTTGAATGTGGGCTAAAAAACTGATAATCAGAGTATCAGTCGACTGCCCTGGGGGGCAGTCGATTGCCCTGGGGGGCAGTCGACTGCCCAGGGTTGATTTGTGTATCAACAGCTGGTTTGGTGTCCAAATGGTGTAAAACAAGTGTATGAGAGGTTAGTACACTATGTTTAGGACCATTAGGGATTAAAAGAACCAATAATTGGGATATTGTTGGGGTCTTTTTGATGTATGGCAAAGGGGGAGAAGTGTTTGGTTTAATTTGGGAAATCAAACACACCTTTGCTAGAAACCCTAGGTTTAGGGGGAGCTGAGATTAAGGGGGAGCATGTTTGCTCCATTCTTGGCGTAAGGGGAACCTTGGAGAGGTTCTTAAAAAGCCTTTGTAAGTCCAATATAGGGGGAGTATGAGAGTTAGGAGTGGAAAATTCCTAACTTTGGGGAGTTAGGAGTGGAAAATCCTAACTTGGAGGGTTAGGTGGTGAAAATCCTAACTTGGAGGGTTAGGTGGTGAAAATCCTAACCTGGAGGGTTAGGTGTGGGATGCCTTGGGATAGGATCCATTCATGCATTGCATATGCATTGGCGGTGTAAGTCCAACATGGAGTCTTGGCAACGTAAGTCCAATTTTTTATTTTAGCATGGTTTTTGCTATTAACTACTATTTTTCTTTCCTTAACTTAAATGTATTGTCAAACATTAAAAAGGGAGAGATTGTTGAGGCAATCTGTGGTCCGGAGTGACCAAGTGTTTTGATGTTTGGGCAAAGGGTTTAAGTTAGGTTTACCCTTGTGTTCTTATATGTGTATGTTGAGTGTGCAGGTTGTACAGGTTACACATATGGACTTGACTGGACGGCCTCGGTAAGGTGAAGGGTGGCATGGAGACAAGCTGGAGGCTTGTGTGCACCCGAGGGATCTTGGAGAGCAGGGACGATGAGCTGATGGGCGTGGACTTCAAGGCATGCGTGAAGGATGGCATGGAGGCAAGATGGAGGCTTGCGTGCATCCGAAGGATGGGAGCCGAAGATGAAGAGGGCGCGAAGGCAATAGTTGAGGCTGCGGATGAGGAGTCAGTCGAGTCGTGAGGGTACGAGTGCTGTGTGATTGTACTCGGGAAATCCTAGGGTTCGAGTGCGGAGTGGAATGTACTCGAGAAGGGTAACCTTAGGTGGGTGAGTAGACCAGTCGACTGGCCTAGGGGGAGTCGACTGATGAAACTCACCGAAGGGTTTCAGCTCTGGACCAGTCGACTGCCCTGGGAGAAGTCGACTAGTAGGTGGCTGATGAGTTGGCTAAGAATTCGAACGTTGGGGTGTTACGGTCGAATTTCTGTGGTACCAGTCGACTGCCCTGGGAGCAGTCGACTGGTGGTGAGGGTTTCAGCTCGAGTCCTATTTACAGAGGACTTCGTGGTGGCTGAGATTCTTGACGAAACATGCTTGGGTAAAGTGAGTTAGTAGTCTTTTGTGCCCAGATCTTTTCAGTGTTGTGGTGAGGTTTCTCCACCCACAAGGAGCGACGAGGGCTAGCCGGAGGTTATCCGGGGAGTGATCTACCGACGGATTCTTGGATTAGTCACCCGTCCGAGTAAAATCTGGTTTGTTAGCGTTGTTTTTTTTCCTTATTATTGTTTCCGCTGTGCAACTAACAACGCAGTCGACTGGTGGCGAGGGTTTCAGCTCGAGTCCTATTTACAGAGGACTTCGTGGTGGCTGAGATTCTTGACGAAACTTGCTTGGGTAAAGTGAGTTAGTAGTCTTTTGTGCCCAGATCTTCTCAGTGTTGTGGTGAGGTTTCTCCACCCACAAGGAGCGACGAGGGCTAGCCGGAGGTTATCTGGGGAGTGATCCACCGACGGATTCTTGGATTAGTCACCCGTCCGAGTAAAATCTGGTTTGTTAGCATTGTTTTTTTTCCCTTATTATTGTTTCCGTTGTGCAACTAACAACGTAGGTACAAGAAGAATCGAAAAATCTCTATTCACCCCGCTTTAGCGTATGGAATCGATCCTAACAGGAGGGTCTAGGACGCCCTAGACTGGGTTCTTATCAGCTTCGCGAAGTTCACGAGTTTCGATGGATTTTTGACCGCTACTGAGGCACCCCATAGTAACACAGGCGCCCCAGATGAAGGGTGTTCCAAAGCAGTCTCGAAGCAAAGCCTCCACGTCAGCAAATGAGGCGCCTGTGTTGATACAGGCGCCCCAGTTGAAGGGATAAGCGCTGGCCAAGTCTGCGGATGAGGATTCGCGCAGAACAGGCCACGTGTCAGGCACCCCCTTCAACACAGGCACCCAAGCATGCTGTATAAATAGAGGTTCACCCCCTCGCTTCCAGATATAAATGCTTCCAACGAATTCATTCAAGCGCTCTACTCCAAACGCTCCGTGCTCAAGTCTCAAACGCCAACGACGACCCGCGGCTCCGATCTTTGAATCTTCTCCGGTTGTTGATATAATTTTTAATTAATTACTGTATTCAAATTCTGTATTCGAACTTCAACTTTGTAATACTTTTGGGAAATATAGAATTACCCAATGTAAATGGGCAAGGACCGTCGGCCTTGGAGTAGGAGCCGATCTAGACTCCGAACCAAGTAAAAGAAAACCGAGTTAGTATTGTCTTGCAATTTTCTGCTGCGTATTACTCTTATTTTTCCAAAAAAGATATTATCAATATTCATCCCCCCTCTATCGATTCTAAACGATCCCACAACTTCGGCTAGTAGTCATCCCCTCATACCCAACTAGACTTTTGCTGAGACTCCACCATCTTGGACTTTTTACCTAGACTCCACCATCCTGAACTTTAGCCTGGTGTCAGGTTCTAAACCTTTCAATTATGCACACTTGGTAGAAAGGTTAAATAACCACAAACTTAACTTTAACATATTTGTCATTCATAAAAATTTGAGTTTGATTGTTAGTTCAAATTGCATTAACACAAAGCATAATTGATACATAATCCCAGATAGAGCTCCACCAAAAGAATAAACAATTAAGTTCAGATCACTTAGAGGAGGGCAAAGGAATCCTCTCAAGGCTAAGGCTCCAAGTTGATTTTCAAGAAAGGGGTTGATCTAATTACCTTAAACAATCGCTTTTGAGGAGGCAACCCAAGTGTTTCTTTCCATAAATATTTATCTTTTTTCTTTGTTAATGTTATTTTGAAGTAGTTTTAATTTAGATGTTTGGTTTTGCAGGTCACCAAATCAAGCATCGGTGCCTGTGCTTAGCAGCATGGGCTATGTGCGTACTGCCGAATGCGACACGGGCGCTCGTGCCCAGCAGCATGCCTATGTCATGCCAACCTTAATTAAAAGCCATGTCAGTGCTCCTAGCTTCTTTTCACCCCCGTGCTCATCAGAAACCCTCAAGAACTCTCTGTCTCCTTGCTCCAAACCTCTCCCTTAAACCCTAGATCAACTTCCTCAAGCCCTAAGTTTCCTCCTCCACTCACTCTCTCTCAAGCCGGCTCCTCTTCGACCTAAACCCTAGTTCCTTAACTTAATACCAAAGATCAAGAAGACATCATGGAAGGGATAGACCTCTACACCAAAAAGGAAGGGAAAAGAAAAGATCATAGATAAAGTATGCGGCAAAGGTAACCCTTTTGGTATTGTTTTTTGTGACGAGGCTCAAAACGGTCGTTATGTTATTCTTGTTAAGAGGAAGATTGCACCCATGATACATAGACGCTCATATGATGGAGGTTTTGGGGATTAAGGATAACATAGATTAGATGATAAACAAGGTTGGTTGTGATGAATTGGTGAGTATTCGATGTCCCACCTATTCTAGGATCACCCTAGAGTTCCTAAGCTCTTTGGAAACCAAAGTTCTTATGGGGAAAACCTGTATAGAGGGACTTATTTCTTTTAGAATGTTTAATGATGATTATAGGTAGACTCTAAAATAATTTAATTATCGATTTGGATTGCCACATAGAGGGGATAGGAGGTCATATAAGGATTTTAATCCCTCTACCTTTTGGAGAGAACTAATAGGGAAGGGTGGTTACAAACCCTCAAGTTCTAAAGCTTCCAACCTTCAAAACCCAGTTATTTGATACATGCATACGGTAATGAAAAGAAGTTTGTTTGGGAGAGGAGATAGTGAGGGGCAGTGAGACTAATTGAATTATTGTGTCTTATGGGCGATGATATATGGAGGAGTCATTGATTACAGATCCAATTTTATTAAACACATGGTAAAGGTCGGGAAAGCTACCTCCGGGACTATTATGATCGGTGGGTATATTACCCACATAGCCCAACATTTGGGGGTATGATCTAAGTGGACTCAAGGTCATAGGGGGACACTCCAGTATCAACATTGGGGCGTGCTTAGCCTCTAGGGTGATTATTGATGATGGGGGTGGATTTGAGTTTATGCTTAATGGTAGAGCACCTTTTAGGTTACCTAATACTGAATACACAATTGTAACCAACCCCAAAAATCGGAGGTTGGCACGAGTCCCAATAGTCTCTCAGTCCGGTGAGGCGCATATGCCCCACTTGAGGGACCTCATGCTCTTAGGATCATTCGGGTGAAGAAGAGACACCCATGGACAGAGATCCCCATACCATGCCTACTGACCCTTCTTTTCCTTACCTCGAGCATTTTTTAGGACCTCATGCATATGATTTTACTGATTTTCACTCTAGTTTTGATAGCATTCATGCAAAATAGGTTGTCATGAGGCAATATTTTAAACAACAAGGAGGAACCTAGACTACTGGACTTGGAGGCCTCGAGGGGAACTTCTAGAGGGCGGAGACACATTACCACGAGGCCGAAGCATTCTTCCAAGATGAAACAAGAAGGACAGAAGAGGAGACAACAATGTGGGAGGATCAAAGAATATTTCGAGGCAAGATGAGACAATTCATGGGTGAGCAAAGGTATTAATAGTAACGGGAACAAGGCCACTGTGAAATGGAGCAGATGGCAGCCACCCAGACTAAACACATATACCTATGGCACCGTCAGTACAACTGTTAAGCTCCAATGGATGACCAAGGAGCTCCTTTCCCTCCTTCCCGCCTCCACCTTCGTCTTGAGATTCGTGGTGAGTTTTTCTTTATACATATTTGGTGATACCTATTTTAGGTGTTTTTGCTTTCTAGGATAAGATTTAGTTTTTAGTTTTTATGTTAGAATTGCTTAGGCTTGCTTTATCATTTGAAGTAGGAATGAAGCATAAAATGCACTAAATGTCCTTTGAAAGCATGATTTACATGATTGAGTTAAATAACCGAATGTGAACATATTTTTTTATTTTTGGTGATTCATGTTTTCCTATCTAGTGGTAGAGTTTTAATAAGCGTTGTTGAGATATTTCATTTTCACCATAGCCTACTTGATAGTTAAACATCTCACTTCACTTGCAATTTGCATCCGAAGGGAAGTTTAGCACAAATTAGTAATGATTCATTTAGTTGGACTAGTACCATGGTGACCATAGGTGATTCTCTTCCTAACACTTTAGTTACTGGACTATGCTTGATTTGTGAAAGCTCATTTGAAAATTTTAAAACTCTTGTGGAAAGAGAGAGGAAAAAGAAAGTGAAAAATACAATAAATTGCTTGAAAAGATTTTTGATCGAAGATAGAAAATGGAAAACAAAAGAAAAGCAATAAAATAATAAAAATAGTTATCGTGGATGGAAAAGATAAGATGGCCCTTTAAGACCGAGTTAGGTTACCCAGAAGATATTTATCCATTTCTCTCAATTCCGAGCATGCATTTGAGACTTTGTGTTGGGAAAAGGGGAGCAACCTTGCGTATAACAAGTAAGTTCCTAACACCTAAATCTCTGGGAGCACAATTGAATGACGACTTGAATAAAAAGGAATTTGAGACCTTAGCATCAAATCATGCACTATGCACATAACTAGTATGTAGGCTTGGTAAAACTGATTGAATGACTTCGCTTTAAAATGATACCATTAGATAGGATTAAATGATTTCACTGAAGTTGGGAGAATATTCTTCACATGCATTCAAGATTAGAGTTTGCTTAAGGTCAAACAATGGTCAGGTCTAGGGGATTTTGATAAGCATGAAGTGTATAGAGTTATTATCATATTTCACCCTATTTTTGACCTACTTTGCATGCATAGATTCTATCATATTCATATATTTTTCTTCGTTTTTATGTTTTACTACTCCTGGATACTGCTATCTTGTATTTTGTATTGACAAGGGTGTGAATTGAAGCAAAATCGGGAGTGGAAGAAGTTAGAAAGTTCCACACCCAGGCACGATGCCAAAAGTACGAGATTTGTATTTCATGAGATTTGGGGATGGACTGAAAGGAGAACTCAATCCTCCGATCTATGGAAAACTAAGACATGGAGCGTCGAACATGAAAGTACAACCTAATGTGTCATGAGGAACCTAGGTCGTCATAGAGTTTAATGGATCAAACCTAATTCATTGTCACATAGTAGGAAGAGGATTAATTAGAGGTCATGAGATCTTGTGACAGGGTCCTCTCTAGGTTACGATCTCTAGTTGCAATACTTTTGAAAGTAGACGATAATTAGGATTGGTACTCTAGTGAAGTACCAAACGTTCACATCGGTTACATAGAATGGTCTACCTACACAAATCAATATTGAGAACAAGAATTCAAGCATAGATCAAGTTTTTGTTAGCATAGAGGTGACACCGAAATTCTAAAATCATTTTCTCTAACTGATTATCTACCTTACTACTACTTTCTCTATTGTCTCTTCTGCCTTACTAATTGTTATCTCTCTACTTTCTGATTATGATCTCGATTACCTTCTCCAACTAGATCTTGACTGCCTTTCTCGGTTGGACCTCTACTACCTCTCTTTGATTTCTCTTTGCGATCACTCTATGTCTTCTTCACGTGATCTGTTTGTCTTCTTATTTTGATCGCACTTTGCCTTCCTCTTATGACCTCACTATCTTTTTCCTTTGATTTCTTCCTATTTAACTAGGACTCCTAGTTCTCAAAATCCAAAACCACTGATTTGTCTTGGATAATCAAGCCTAATTTGTAGACTATTACTTAGTCACTAGTCCTTGTGGATTCGATCTTTATATTACTTGATGTCAAAATTGTACACTTGTGATTTCCCACACCAATTATCATGAATCTAAAGTCAAATATATATATAAATATATATATATATATATATATATATATATATCAAAACTAAATTTAGATTGTCTACTTACATATAATTCAAACCATGGTGGAAATTCTTTATCACAGATTGATCAAATTTTTGTATCAATATTTCAAAATATTAGTTTTGGAAAATCCTACCATTAAAAAATTATAGCACAAATAATTTGCAACATAAGAAATATATAAAAAAAAGAAATATATACTAACTCTTAATATGATGATACTTCTGAATCATTCAGTAAAATATATTTCTAGGCTACCCATCATTTTTGACCAGGTAAGTATCTTTGCTTACATTATCCACTTGGTCGACCAAGATAGTTAAAAATTAAGAATGAGTTCAAATTGGGATCAATATGACCCTCATCATTTCTTCCATTTTCTGTCTTTTTCTCTAAACGTGAGGCTCAAAATAATATGATGTAGAAGTTGTTACTTCCTCCATAATGTACTCATTAATAATAAAGGTTTCAACCCGTGTCTTATTTTCACTTTTTTGTTCAAATGATATAGGATTCTGAATGTAATAAAACAAATTGTAACAGAAATTAATATATAATAAAATTTGTCTATTTTTATGTATGATTGAATTAATGGAGTATAGTAGATAAAAATTTTACCTTTTAGATGGATATATCTGTTGGATTGAGGTGGACCGGCAAGAGGGGGTCAATTGCCACTGTAAAATAAAAAAATCTTTTGTGTGGCTCTCAAAGATTCCAGATTAGTTTCTATAATTAAATAAAATAAGCATAAATAAATTCAACTAGTAAAAAGGCTAAGACACGAAAATTTACTTGGTTGCAATCTAGGTAGTTGCTAATCCAAGACGGTTAAAGCTCACTATCAAAATCTTCTTCTGATGGAGAAGTCTTTTACAAACTTTAAAGCACGAGACAGAAGAAAATAAAAAACAATTCGTATGCAGTTGGTGGATGGAGTAGAATTGACCTCTGGAGGGCTATTTATAGCCCCGATCAGTTCTATCTGTTTGCTAATGTAACACTATAGGGGCGCCCAAGTGGTTGTAGGTGCTTGACACGTGGCTTATGCGTTATCCGGTGCACAACAATTGTAAATAGCTAGCTGGTGGATAAGAATAGGTTCTCGGGCGCCTATATGCATAGGGGCACCCGAATGCTTGGGCGCCCCATGCATACGATTTATTAAAACAAGTTCCTATCTACAGGGTTTATTAAAAATAACAACATTTATTAATGAAATAACAAAAAAAATTGTTAGCATTAAAATATATTGTGAATAAAAATTAATTTAATAATGACATAGGAACTCAAAACAAGTTCCTATCTATAGGGTTTATTAAAAATTTCGGAGGAATATAGTTCTTGAACACTTTTCTAAGTTGCCCCTGTGATTTTTAATATAACAGTTCAGATTATTAGGATAATTGTTTTTCTTTTGGCGTAAACATGCAATATCAAATTCTATTTTTTCAACTAAATTTCTTAAATTAACATTTTTATTTTCCAGTTTATCAAAAACATCAAACGAATATGCACTAGCCAATTTCATTTTCAATTCTCGATTTTCTTTTTCTAATTTACAGTTAAATATAAGCATCACTTTTATTCCAAAATACAATTGATCGTGAGGGAGGAAACATACCTCACTTACCGGGTCGCTTTTGAAAAGAGGGACTCCCCCTTCGTCGCTGCTTTCTTCTGGCGTAGCTCCCACTTCTTTAGTGCTCTCCTCTTGATGACTTGTCATCAGCGCAAGTCCAGCATATTCTTTAGCTTCTGATTCAACAGATGAGGTCTCATCCCATGTGGCTTTCAGCGCCTTCTACTTCTTTGGCTGGTTCTTTGTAACGACCCGCCTTCTAGTACACTAAGCTTTAAGGCGGATCGCTACATAAATATATATCTAACTGATTTCTGGTTGAGTAACTTAGGAATCTCAACAACGATATGTAAAAGCATAAACATAAATGTGCCAAGTTTGTATCAACTTCTTATTAAAACCATTCATTATTCATATCTAAGGGCATTCTTAGCTACTACATGTCATTCTATATGGTGCATATATCTTAAAACAAGCATATCCTATGTATTTAGCATGTAAATCAAAAGTATCAAGTTCTTATCTCTAAAGCTTAAGCATGGATCTAAATTACCATATTACAAGTAGTAACTCATATCATTCAACATTCGCTAAGCAAGTATTAACACAGGTAAATAAACTACTTTAATATACTAGGCCCCACAAATAACGAGTCTAAACAGGTTAATACATGGTTCTCATAATATATCGCGAAATAACTAAAGAAGCATAAACAAGAAAACTAAAGAAGCATACTAGGCACCACGAATACAAGTCTAATTAAGTTCATACATGGTTCACATAATATATTGTGGAATAACTAAAGAAGCATAAAAAGGGTTATTCTATGCTTTGCAAGTTCCGAAGACTTTTATTCCAACTCCACCATCACACACACTTTGCATCAAGCCCGCCGCCTCCGCTACTAGTGCTTTCCTTTACATGTATCTGCAGTATAAGGAAATGCAAACTAATAAGCATAAAGCTTAGTAAGTACCATCTAGCCTCACAAAACTATGAAAACTCGAATTATGCTTTTGTAAAACATGCTATGCACATACATGCTCATATCCATAAGTAATCATGTTAGGCTCATGCTAAAATACATATCATAGGATGTCATGGCATATAGCTGAGACATGGCACATACTGAACTAAAACTGAAAAGTAAGCTATAGCATGACATACATATCTGAACTAGAACTGGAACTAACTAACATAAAACTAATTATTAAATTCACCACATGCTAATATGAATTTCTGAAAACTAAATACATATAGTAGGTGAAAATAATAATCAACTGCTGTGGGCCCGGCAATGTACCAACTATGCGCGCATCCCTAATAAACCCGAGGTAGCAAATCCCGAATCCATTAGGATTCTACTAGGTTATCTAAACCTAGGGGCAACTAGGAGCCCATCCCATACTAGGTTATCTTGTAACACCCAATAATTTCCTGGTATTATTAGGGATTTTTAGGAATTTTTCTAGCATTTTTCGGAATATTATAGCATTTTTCGGAATGATTAGAAAAAAAAAGAAAAACTTTAAAGGGGTCGGGTGGGGATTGAACCAGCGACCACAGGGAGGAAGGGAAGCCAAGCAACCAACTGGGCTAGGGTATCAAGCACAGAAAATTATGGAGAGAAATAATGTTATAGAGTAGTTACGTTTTTTTCATTAAGAGGTATTTAAGCCCCGCTTAAGTCGCGTGAAAACCAAAACTAGGGTTGGGGGCCTGACGAACCCAAATATACTAGCTAATTTGTCACGAAGGTATGGGTCTATCAAATTTAAATGTAAATAAATAACTGGAAACCCTTTTACAAGCAAAATATGTAAAGATGTAGCAAAGGGGCCACAGGTCGTATTTTTCTCGGGGATAGTTGTCGTGCTTGATTCAAACTTGTGTTTATGTGTCGTTTTTGGGGTTTCAATTAAGTAATGAGGTTTTGTTTTTTACTTGAAAATAAAAATTGAAATGAAATGAAAGAAAGTGAGCAATGGAACTAAACAAGAGATGGCACTAAAGGCTTAATTAATGGAAACTTGCTCAAGCACTTACAAGAATTTCTTGGGAACTAATTTCTGATTTCTACAAAACAAAGGAAATGATGAGAAATGAGGTAAAAGCAGTGGTGGAAGTTTTCGGAAATAAACAGGTTTAACACAATTGAAAGCATGCAAAAATGGAAATCAACCAAGCAATTGCAACTAAACTAACCAAAGTGTTTTTGTATCCCAACCACTGCCAACAAAATTCTGATTTGAGTAAGTACAAGCTTATTGATTCAAACACACTCACATGCCACTAATCTAGCTAAATCCGGATGCAAGAATGGCTAAGACAAGTGGCACGCTAGGGAGACCTTTTGTGCCAAAAACTAGCTCTAAATCAAGGAATAAGTGGATTTTCGGCTCAAGGGTTTTCACCAAGTAATTCAATTGGAAAACGATGGTGTTAAGAAAGAACTAAACAAGAGAAAGGTAGGGGATCGAAACTGAGATTAAAACCAGAGAAACAAGGTAAATTCAGAAATGAAATGAAGCTGAAATTTCAGATTTCAAACATTGAAAGATTAGCTACTAATCTTGTTTTCGCAACAGAATAAAAAGCTGAATTAGCTAGTGCAAAATGAATTTAAGCAACTAATCTATGTACCAGGAACTTAGCTAGCAAATTTCTTAACAGAACTAATGAAAGAAAGCTGGAAAAAAAAAAAAATGGAAACACAGCCAACAACTTGGCACGCAGCAATTCCAATTGGCACGCAAGCATTAAAACTAAAGCAAACTGAAATTTAATTCTATCAATCACTAAACAAGTTCCTAACTTACTGCACTTGAAGATTAAAATCCTAATTAAGCTCAATCAATTCGAAATTACAAACTAAGTTGCTGAAAAACTGGAAATTGCAGAAAACAGGACAGAATTCAACTAAACTGAAATCTATAGCTAAAATAATGAAATTAACTAGCTAAACTAATCCTCAACTCCTTCCTCAGTTCAAGGACTTCTTGGTTGTCAGTCAAGAGCCGGCTTCGAACCCCTAGGCTCGGCAAATCAAGGGAAATCCATTTCTGAAGTTGATTCTGCCGAAAACCTGCACTTGTTGGAAACTTTGATCCGATTCACTTTTTCTCTGATGGATGAGCTGCGATGTCGATTTGGGGAGCTTCAGAGGCCACTTGAGAACCCCTACAAGTGGTTCTGAAGCTTGGGAATGGACTGCGGAAGAGAAACTGATGATCGGACTGAGGAACTGCCGAAACCCTCAAGCACTCCCTGTTCCAGCGCAAATGGGCAGAATTCTTCAAGGAATTGATCTCCAGAGACTCAGAACTCGATCTGGGATGGTAGATGAAGTGGTCACGCCTTCATGGAAACAAGAATTTTCAAAATTGATGAAGAACCGACGAAGAAACGCGAAGAACAGTGGAGGCTACCGAAGACGCGACAAGGGTAAGTTCTGTGGAAATTTTCCTTAAGTATTAACCAATGGACGGCTGTGATTGATTTGCTTCAATCCAACGGCTGATCTTAGTCCGATTTGAGCCAAACTTTGATGATGAAGATCTGGGATCAGGATCTGCCTCTTGGTAACTCGGATCCTCCAGATTTGCAACGGATGGTCCAGATCTAGCTAATCTTTGAATGGATGATCCAGAGCCCTCCAAGCTTGATCCAACGGTTGATCTTGCTCCGATTTGGATGAAATCTTCAGATCTTGATCAGGGTGCTTAATCAACCCTAGCCCCAGCTTGGATTGCTTTAGATCATCCCGGATGGCTCCGATCTAGCCGCTTTCGAATCGAACGGCCCAGATTTAATCGTGACCTTGATAATCTGATCCGGGCCACTTCCGACTCGGGTCTGATCCAATATGCTCTAGATCCTCGAACCTTGATGCCTACAAAAATTAAATCAAGAATTTAGTGGCCAATTAACTCAAATATGTGTCATTTTGCATTTAAGTCCAAAATATGATCAAGTTCTAAAACCTAGGCAATTTCACAATTTAAGCAATAAAAACATAGATCAAACATGGATTTAAGCAACTCAAATTATCAATAAAATGGAATCTATCAACTCCCCCACACTTAGCCTTGAGCGTCTCGCGAAAACAGTAAATTTGTATCCCCTAGATTTTCTTAAGCATAATTAGAAACAAATGAAAAGAAATTACCTAAGGTTGCCAATTCTCATAAATCTAAGCTCTATGGATTACTATCTTGTCCTTAAATCAACAACTTAGCCTTTTCATCTATCATGAGTCATTGAGATGAATTTAAATCTCTAGCCTTTCCAGGAAAATAGTGGTGGCTCTCTCCTTAAATTCTAACTTGATGATGGAAGTGGAGCTCACTCAAACACACATGCTTCTTGCACTACCATAAGCTTGCTTATTATCTACTCTCTACCATTTATCATGATTGGGATCAACATCTACAAAAACAAGTGAAAAACAAGTAAATGGTAAGATGTGGAATAAAAACCAAGGGAAAGGAAAAATAGATAAAGTGGAAAACTTGAGTGCTTGGGGATATTTTTGATGCTCTTTGCTCCCCATTCAGTCCCCTAATGATCTCACAAGTATTGTGGAGTTAAACTTGAATAGGTTCCTTTTGATTTGGATGAAAAACTCTTCCTTGGTTAAATTTTGCCAATTTCCCATCTGTGTGCCAATATGTCTTTTCTCTCTTCTCAATTCTTGGAACTTTGTCCTTTTGAGCTTGCCCTTCTTCTTGCTTAGCATCGGTTAGCATTAATTGTCAATGAAAAGTTTCAGCCATCACACTTCAAATTGGATTCATTTACTGCACTTTCATCTCAGCTTCCCATTTCCTGCTCTTCTTTGAAACTTCTAGCCCATTTGTTTTTCTTAAATCTGAAATTGGATGTGCACTTCCAACTTCAGATACAAATCTTGACTTCCCAACTTTTGAGCCAAACCATTTTCTATCCACCTAGCAGAAATTTTCTTTTGACATAACCTTCTTAAGTTGGCACACCTTCCACTTAAATCTTCTTTTTCTGTTTCTGTTTTTCAATTCCAGCTCACGGCACTGCATTTGCTCAGATTCTTTGCATTGGTTTCAGTTCCACGGCTTCAATCTTAGACCTGCAAACTCCTTCATTTTCCTAGTTGGCAGTTAGCAATCGAGTAGAGATGGAAGGGTTGATCAACTGTTTTGAATCCAGCCCACTGCCTGATTCTTTCTTAATCTGTTCTCAATCTGAAAATCCAATCAATCACATTTCTTTCTCCTTAATCAGCAGTGGATGTGCCTAACAGGTTCAAATACATTCCTATACCTACTGCTCTGAATTATGGCTTTAAAAACTCAATCAGATTGCAATTTGGTACAAACTGCCATTGGTTTTTTTCCAAAATCAGCTTCACTCAGATTTAGCACTATGCAGCAACAAATGCACTGCAGTTTCGACTTTTCAGCTTCAGATTTCAACAGCTTCTTCTCAGCTTTATTTCAGCCTTGATCAGAATTCAATCCAGATTATATTTCTTCCCAGCACTCGGCAACAACAGATTCAACACTTCAAACTCAGATTCATTACTCCCTTTTCAGCCTTTGTTTAGAATTTCTTTGCAATCAAACTTCAATACAGATTTTTCAGCTTCAATCCTCCTGTCATCAGCTTTCCATTCAGCTTCAAGTCAGCTGGATAACAATTTCCAGCTCTCAGCAGAAATTTTTCCATGCAATGTTATTCAGATTTTCAGCTGCATTAAACTTCTAGCAGGGTTTAGATAATTCTGTTTTGTCTCAAGCTTCTTCAGACTATACAATTGTAGTCCTGCTTGTAGCACTCGGCAACATTTAATTGGGACAGAATTTTTGTATCAGTTTTCACTCAGCAACTTGACTGATTTCTGCACATTTGGCACAGATTCATTTCAGCTTTCCTCTGATTTGGCACAGCCTCAAATCAGATTTATTCCAATTGTCTTCAGCTGTAGTTCAGCTTCTACACAACTATATTCCAGCTTCTCTAAAGAAGCTCCTGAAATTCTGCCGCATCATCAGCCAATATATAGCTGCCCTTTTGCTATTGAATTCCATTTTAAAATCTTGGCACAGCTTTTTCATTGCTTCAGATTTTCTTTTTTTTTTTTTTTTTTTTTCAACAACTTCAATGATGAAAATTTGCTTCCAAATCACCAATCACTCCCCCACACTTAAATCTTTGTCCGTCTCGGGCAAAATAGCATCATGAAAACATCCCAAGCAAACAAATCCATCGAAAAATTGGGGTTAAAATTAGGGATAAGGAAAGACAATTCACGAAAAGTATGTATCAAACATGATCATGGAAAAATGGAAAAAATAGGATTAGTCTTCATAAATGTGATCCAATCAACGAAATATGGTTTTAAAAGAACCTAAGCAAGTTCTAGAGTTCAATAACATGTGTGTCACAAATAAGGCTAATCTCACTAGGTAAAAACCATTCATCTCAAATTCTCAATTAAGAATCCAAAGCAAAATCGTACTCAAGCATCCAAGATTTCATCCATCAACTTAAATCCTAAGTTTTGACAACCAAATTTGATTTATTTTCCAAAAGGCTCTAAAATGCTATGGAGAAAACCTAAGGGATACATTTATTCCTAATCAAGCAATAAAACGTGCTAAAATGAAATACATGGTAATTACAATGATTTTATTCATGTGATGTATCTTAAGCATTTATTGTTAACTACCTACTTCAAAAAGAGAAAGAATTTATTTCTAGAACCATGAAAATGCGCTAAGAGAAAAGATATGGTATTTGCAATGAAGAATTTTATTCACACTTTAAAGTCCCTACTTGAGAAAATCAATTGCGCATGCAAATTCGAAATTATTCTTGCAAAAAGTAAGGAAATGGTATATACAAAGAAAAATGAATGCAACATTTAGTGAACTCCCCTTTCAAGTTGGGTAGATAGCATCAATATAGTCCACTCCATCCACCTCTAGCTCCTTGACCTCTTCATGGAATTTCTTGAGCCGGTGGCCATTTACTTTGTACACTTGACTCGTGGCCTCCTCTTGAATCTCTATCACTCCATAGGGAAAAACATTAGTCACAAAAAATGGACCCTCCCATCTTGACCTCAACTTACCTTTGATCAATTTGAGTCTTGACTTGTATAATAGCACTTTGTCACCAATTTGAAATTCTTTGCTCACAATGTGCTTGTCATGAAATTTCTTAGTCTTCTCCTTGTAAATCCTTGAATTCTCAAATGCTTCCAACCGGATTTCTTCTAGTTCTTGAAGATGCAACTTCCTTTCTTCTCCCACCTTAGTAGCATCAAAGTTGCAAACTTTAACTGCCCAGTACGCCTTATGCTCAATCTCTACAGGTAAGTGGCATGATTTCCCATACACAAGTCTATAAGGTGACATTCCAATGGGTGTCTTGTAAGCGGTGCGATATGCCCATAGTGCCTCTTCAAGCCTTTTGCTCCAATCCTTCCTATTAGGTCCCACGGTCTTTTCCAAAATTGATTTGACTTCTCTATTAGACACCTCGGCTTGTCCATTTGTTTGGGGGTGATAAGCAGTAGAAATCTTATGTACAACCCCGTACTTATTAAGAAGAGCCTTCATGTGCTTATTGCAAAAATGGGATCCTTGGTCACTTATGATTGCTCTTGGTATTCCAAACCTGCAAAAAATGTGTGACCTGACAAAACTCACAACAACAGATGAATCATCAGTCCTGGTGGGAATGGCCTCCACCCATTTTGAAACATAATCAACAGCTAAAAGAATATACAAAAATCCATAAGAAGCAGGAAATGGTCCCATAAAATCTATACCCCACACATCAAATATCTCACAATATAAAATAGTTTGTTGAGGCATTTCATTTCTAGCACTTATGTTTCCTGTTCTTTGACATCTATCACAACATTTACAAAACCTATATGAATCTCTAAAAAGGGTGGGCCAGTACAATCCACATTCTAAAATTTTTCTAGCAGTCCTTTGTGGTCCAAAATGCCCACCACATGCTGAAGAATGGCAAAAAGTGAGTACAGAATGAAACTCATGATTTGGTACACATCTCCTAATGATTTGATCACTACAAAATTTCCACAAGTAAGGATCATCCCACACATAATATTTTGCATCACTTTTAAATTTATCCTTTTGAGCTTTCGAAAAGTGTGTGGGAAAAACATGAGCTACAAGAAAATTCACTAAGTCTGCATACCAGGGTGACTCACCATGCATCTGTAAGAGCTGCTCATCTCTGAAATCATCATCTATGGCCGTGGGATCTCCATCTCCCTCCAATCTGCTCAAATGGTCCGCTACAAATTTTCCTTGCCACTCCTGTCTCGTATCTCCAAGTCAAACTCCTGTAGTAGCAGCATCCATCTAATAAGCCTTGGCTTCGCATCTGGTTTCTTCAGGAGGTACTTCAATGCTGCATGATCAGAAAACACAACAACATGAGAACACAATAAATATGATCTGAATCTATCTAAGGCAAAAACAATGGAAAGAAGCTCCTTTTCAGTCGTAGTGTAATTGGCTTGGGCGGCATCTAGGGTTTTGGAGGCATAAGAAATGACATGTGGTGCTCCATCTACCCTCTGTGCTAATACAGCTCCCACTGCAAAATTAGAAGCGTCACACATTAATTCAAAAGGTAAAGACCAATCAGGTGAAGTAATAATAGGAGCTGAGGTAAGAGCCTCCCTGAGCCTATGAAAAGCTTCCTTGCATTTTTCATCAAAATGGAACTCCACATCTTTCTGCAGAAGTCGTGTCAAGGGCCGAGCAATCAAGCTAAAGTCTCTAATAAATCTGCGGTAAAATCCTGCATGTCCAAGAAAAGCTCGAATATCCCGTACGCATACGGGGTAAGATAAAGAAGAAATAACACTGATTTTAGCAGGATCTACCTCAATACCTTTCTGAGAGACTATGTGTCCAAGAACTATCCCATGCTCTACCATAAAGTGGCATTTTTCAAAATTCAAAACAAGGTTAGTTTCAATGCAACGATGTAAAACCCTAGACAAGTTATTCAGACATGAATCAAAAGACGTGCCATAAACTGAAAAATCATCCATAAATACCTCCATACAGTCCTCTAGCAACTCACCAAATATACTCACCATACATCTCTGAAAAGTACCGGGTGCGTTGCAGAGTCCGAAGGGCATACGTCTATAGGCAAATGTGCCAAAGGGGCAGTGAAGGTGGTCTTCTCCTGGTCCTTTGGATCTATGCAAATCTGAAAATAGCCTGAAAATCCATCCAAGAAACAGTAGTGTGACTTCCCTGCCAGTCTCTCAAGCATCTGATCAATGAATGGTAGAGGGAAGTGATCTTTCCTTGTGACCTTGTTGAGTTTCCTGTAATCAATGCAGACTCTCCAGGAATTCTTGACTCTGGTGGGTACTAATTCATTACTTTCATCTGCCACCACGGTCACTCCAGATTTCTTAGGCACCACATGTATAGGGCTAACCCACTGACTGTCAGAAATAGGGTAAATAATCCTGCCTGTAGAAGTCTAGTCACCTCTTTCTTTACAACATCCAAAATAAGTGGGTTGAGCCTCCTTTGCGGTTGCCTCACAGGTTTGACATTTTCCTCTAAAAAGATCCTGTGCATGCAGATAGCTGGGCTGATACCTGGTATATCTGATAGTGTCCACCCAATTGCCTTTTTGTAGTGCCTCAGGACTTGCAATAATTTCTCTTCTTGTTCTGACTCCAAATGCTGTGCAATAATAACAGGAAAAGTCTGCTCCTCTCCTAAGTAGGCATACTTCAAGTGACCTGGTAATGGCTTCAATTCACTCTGGTCCTCCTCAGTAGAAATAAGTGGTCCCTGGGGCTTAATGCATTCCCCTACACTCTGAATATCAGTAAAAATAGGTGATCCTTGGGGCTCTGTGCAATCCCCTACACCTAGAAAAATGTCACCAGCTGGAAGTGTGTCTGAAATGTCTTCTGTAAAATCCTCAGTATCAGCAGTCAGTACTCTCTCAGCCTCCTCTGAATCTGTAACTCCTCCAGCAAAATCATCTAGAAATCCCTCAGTCTCCAACTCAGTCTGCGCCAGCTCCTCTAGAATGTCCATGCTCATGATAGAGTGGTCCTCTCGTGGATGTTTCATAGTATCAAAAAGGCTGAACTGTACCACCGTATCTCCTATCTCCATAGAAAGTGTCCCGGCATATACATCAATCTTCGTTCTGGCCGTCTTCAGAAAAGGCCTGCCTAAAATAAGTGGAGAACGGTGTGCCAAGTAATCTCCCTCCATATCCAAAATATAAAAATCAGCAGGAAATATAAGCTCCTTTACCTTCACCAAGACATCTTCAATCATACCTGCTGGGTGTGTCTGGCTCCTATCTGCTAGCTGTATCACCACCCCAGTGGGCTGTAAAGGGCCTATGCCAAGCATCTGAAAAACTGACTTGGGCATCACATTTATTGAAGCTCCTAGATCTAACATGGCGTCGTGGAAAATGGTGCTCCCTATCTCACAAGAAACGGTGAATACCCCTGGATCTTCACACTTCTGAGGAATAGTGTGGATAAGTGCTGAGATGTTCTTCCCAAAGCTGACCAATTCATTTTCCTTGAGTCTCTTTTTATGAATACAAAGATCCTTCAAAAACTTAGCATATTTGGGAATCTGCTTGATCATGGTCAACAAAGGTACATTGATCTCTACCTTGCTAAACAACTCCACTAACTCATTGAATTCCTTGGCTTTCTCTTCCTCTACTTGCTTCTTGGCATTTGTTCTCTGCTGTGGAAAGGGTAAGGGAACCCTAAATTCATCAGTTTTGGCCGGAGGTAAAGAAGTAGAGGCTGAATTCTGCTGCGCTGTCCCCTGCGTAGCAGCTGCTGGAAAATTGGCCTCGGCACTGTTTTCTTCTCCGTTTGCCACCAAATTTGGAGGGTTGCTTGAGGATTGAGTTGGGAACGGACTAGGGTTGGAATCAGCTGAATTTGAACTCATTTCAGTGTGGTTTTGGGCCGGAATTTGAGCTGCTGTCCGGCTCCCTGAAAATTCTGCTCTTGGACTCTTCGGTGATGTTGTAACCTTCCCACTTCTCAAAGTTATAGCACTCACATTCCCTTTGGGATTAGGAACAGTTTGGGAAGGAAGTTGGCTCGATCCTTGAGCTTGATTTTGGTTAATTCCACTCGCTAATTGCCCTATTTGCCTCTCAACATTTTGGTTATGTTGTTGTTGTTGTTGTTGCCAAGCTTGTTGTTGTTGTTGTGTTTGTACAACTTGTTGTAGCATCTCCATCACTTGCTGATGCTGAAAATCTCCTCCACTTGAGCTCCCATAACCTCCTTGGTAAGCATATGGTTTCGATGGTCCCTGGAATGATGAAGTAGAAGGTTGAAATTTTGATTGCTGATTTGGTGAAAAGCTTGACTGTTGGGGCTGATATGCAAACTGATTGGCCTGATTGAATTGCTGATTAAATGGTTGATTTGCATGGAAACTTTGCTGGGCGTTGTGGCCTTGAAAATACTGATTTGGAGCTGGAAAATTAGATGGCGAGGGCTGAAAATTCTGGCCTTGAAATCCTTGACCATAGGGCTGAAATTGTTGATTCATGGGCTGTGATGGTTGGAAATTCGATTGGTTTTGAGCTGGAAAAGCTGGGAATGATTGCCATCCTTGCTGCCCTTGATAAGATTGCTGGAATTGAGGATCAAATGGCTGAAATTGTTGCTGAAAATGTTGAGAAGTAGGCTGAAATGAAGGCTGAAAACTTGAGTTTGATGGCTGAAATTGTTGCTGCGTGTTCTGAACTGGTTGGGTCTGCTGTAAGTTTGGTTGGGGCTGCTGTGATGACTGAGTTTGAGGCTCTTGTTGGCAGAACGCATTCCCATACCTCAGGTTAGGATGATTCCTCCATCCAGGGTTATAAGTAGAGGAATAAGGATTGTTTCTTGCTTGGAATTGTCCTCTCACTAAAGCCGCTACTGTCTCGTCCTGTTGGAGATTGGGGCATGAGTCTGAAGTGTGCTCTTGACTAGAACAAATGCCACACACACTTGTAATTTGAGTAGAGGGTGGAGGTACTGAAGGAGTAGAACTAAGTCTGTCCACTTTCAAATCCATTTTCTTCAAAACTGAGGTGAGCTCCATCAATGCATTCTTAACCTCTTTGTTATCAGTGGGAACTGCCTGAACTTCACCCACTCCTCTGGTGCTAAGGCTCTACCTCCAAATTGTTGGGAATTCTCAGCCATATTAGAAATTAACTCCCTAGCTTGCTGTGGTGTTTTGTTGACCAAGGCCCCTCCAGATGCAGCATCTATAAGGACTCTATCCGTCTGCAACAGTCCTTCATAAAAATATTGAATCAATAATTGCTCACTGATTTGATGCTGGGGGCAACTTGAACACATCTTATTAAATCTCTCCCAGTAATCATGCAGTGTTTCTCCCACCACCTGCTGAATCCCACAGATATTTTTTCTGATTGTAGCTGTGCGGGAAGCTGGGAAATATTTCTCCAAAAATGCCTTCTTCATGGCGATCCAACTAGACACATGTCCTGTAGGCAGATAATAGAACCAGTCTTTGGCTGCTCCTGTCAATGTGAAGGGAAAAGCTCTCAGCTTGATGTCTTCTTCAGAAATGCCCTGAGGCTTCATAGTAGAGCACACCACATGGAATTCGTGCAAGTGTCTGTTTGGATCCTCCCCAGATAGACCCTGAAATTTTGGCAACAAATTAATAAGCCCAGATCTTAACTCAAAACTTTCTCCCAGCTCAGGGTATGCTATGCTGGAGTACTGAAATGCAGCGTCAGGTGCTGCAAGCTCCTTCATGGTTCTCTGGTGGTCTGCCATATCAATGCCTGAGTGAGTGCTGATAATCTGAATAGGAGGGATATCTGCAGTCTCAGAATGAAGTGCCTGGCTCCTCCTGACTCTAAAGGTCCTCTCAATCTCAGGATCGAAATCTTCCAATTCAGCACCTAGAGACCTGGTCATAAAAACAGAACAAATCGCAGTAAAAGTGAATAAAAAGATAAACAAATAAAATCAACTCCAAAGATATGACAATAAGCGCAAAAACAAATCAAGAATGATATGCAATAAGTGTACAAGCTAAAATCAAACAAGTCAACTAACAGATTCCCCGGCAACGGCGCCAAAAATTTGACGGACCCAAATGGACTGTCACGAATGTGGATCTCAAATTTAGATATGAATGAATAACTGAAAACCCTTTTACAACTCAAAAAATGTGTAAGAATGTAGCAAAGGGGCCACAGGTCGTATTTTTCTCGGGGATAGTTGTCGTGCTTGATTCAAACTTGTAGTTATGTGTCGTTTTTGGGTTTCAAACAAATAAATGGATTTTGGTTTTGGGGTTGCAATAAGAAATGGAAACGAGGAAAAGAAAGGGAAACTATACGGATGAATTAAGGAGATGGCAATAATGGCTCAATCAGAAGGAAATCTAATCAAGCAAGGAACTTAACCTAATTTGTACTAAATCGAAATTCGAATTGCAAACAAACAATACTCTGAAATGTAGAGACAGATATGGCAAATTTTGGAATTGAACAAGCTAAGACAAATCAATGCAAGAAGAAACTCGAAATTTTCTCAAGCAACAAGTATCAACTTAGCATGCAACATTTTTGGAAGCCAATCTCTGCCTACAAAATTCAGAATTAGCTGGATTAAAACTTATTGCTTCGAATGCAATCGCATGCCACAAAACAAGCTAACCTTGGATGCAAATGAATTCAAGGAAGTTGGCACGCTAGGGAGACCTTTTGTGCCAAAAACTAGCTCTAAATCAAGGAATAAGTGGATTTTCGGCTCAAGGGTTTTCACCAAGTAATTCAATTGGAAAACGATGGTGTTAAGAAAGAACTAAACAAGAGAAAGGTAGGGGATCGAAACTGAGATTAAAACCAGAGAAACAAGGTAAATTCAGAAATGAAATGAAGCTGAAATTTCAGATTTCAAACATTGAAAGATTAGCTACTAATCTTGTTTTCGCAACAGAATAAAAAGCTGAATTAGCTAGTGCAAAATGAATTTAAGCAACTAATCTATGTACCAGGAACTTAGCTAGCAAATTTCTTAACAGAACTAATGAAAGAAAGCTGGAAAAAAAAAAATGGAAACACAGCCAACAACTTGGCACGCAGCAATTCCAATTGGCACGCAAGCATTAAAACTAAAGCAAACTGAAATTTAATTCTATCAATCACTAAACAAGTTCCTAACTTACTGCACTTGAAGATTAAAATCCTAATTAAGCTCAATCAATTCGAAATTACAAACTAAGTTGCTGAAAAACTGGAAATTGCAGAAAACAGGACAGAATTCAACTAAACTGAAATCTATAGCTAAAACAATGAAATTAACTAGCTAAACTAATCCTCAACTCCTTCCTCAGTTCAAGGACTTCTTGGTTGTCAGTCAAGAGCCGGCTTCGAACCCCTAGGCTCGGCAAATCAAGGGAAATCCATTTCTGAAGTTGATTCTGCCGAAAACCTGCACTTGTTGGAAACTTTGATCCGATTCACTTTTTCTCTGATGGATGAGCTGCGATGTCGATTTGGGGAGCTTCAGAGGCCACTTGAGAACCCCTACAAGTGGTTCTGAAGCTTGGGAATGGACTGCGGAAGAGAAACTGATGATCGGACTGAGGAACTGCCGAAACCCTCAAGCACTCCCTGTTCCAGCGCAAATGGGCAGAATTCTTCAAGGAATTGATCTCCAGAGACTCAGAACTCGATCTGGGATGGTAGATGAAGTGGTCACGCCTTCATGGAAACAAGAATTTTCAAAATTGATGAAGAACCGACGAAGAAACGCGAAGAACAGTGGAGGCTACCGAAGACGCGACAAGGGTAAGTTCTGTGGAAATTTTCCTTAAGTATTAACCAATGGACGGCTGTGATTGATTTGCTTCAATCCAACGGCTGATCTTAGTCCGATTTGAGCCAAACTTTGATGATGAAGATCTGGGATCAGGATCTGCCTCTTGGTAACTCGGATCCTCCAGATTTGCAACGGATGGTCCAGATCTAGCTAATCTTTGAATGGATGATCCAGAGCCCTCCAAGCTTGATCCAACGGTTGATCTTGCTCCGATTTGGATGAAATCTTCAGATCTTGATCAGGGTGCTTAATCAACCCTAGCCCCAGCTTGGATTGCTTTAGATCATCCCGGATGGCTCCGATCTAGCCGCTTTCGAATCGAACGGCCCAGATTTAATCGTGACCTTGATAATCTGATCCGGGCCACTTCCGACTCGGGTCTGATCCAATATGCTCTAGATCCTCGAACCTTGATGCCTACAAAAATTAAATCAAGAATTTAGTGGCCAATTAACTCAAATATGTGTCATTTTGCATTTAAGTCCAAAATATGATCAAGTTCTAAAACCTAGGCAATTTCACAATTTAAGCAATAAAAACATAGATCAAACATGGATTTAAGCAACTCAAATTATCAATAAAATGGAATCTATCAGTATGATATTCTTACAAACTTTACAAGTTACCTGGTTGTCATTTTAGGTTTTTTATTTATTGGTTCTGATAATGTATGCAGAGCTAGATGCTTTGGAAGCTGATATGGGAACAGAAACAGAATCTGATGCAGTTCCATCCTATCTTCAACCAGATAAGGAATCTGATCTGGACGCAGAACTTAACTTACCTGCAGCTCCAATGGGCAATGCTGCAGCAGTGCCCAACAGTGCAAGGCCCCAGGTATACCCATAACTTGTAAAACTTAATCCTAATACTGTTTACTAGGAAATTTAATGTATGTTTCTCTTTCTGCATCCAACTTTCTGTGATTATACTATATTTGCAATTTTTATTGTACAATTTGAAATATCTTTTTGGCACTGGTAAACAGTGAATTGTGTAGCACTCAGTTCTTTTACCCTAGCTTTGCCAAATCTATATGATATATTGAACCTAACTTCATCAAATTGTTTCCCATGTCTACTAATTGCTACCTTGTGCTTTCCTCAAACTCGACACTCAGATTTTGTAGCCTTGTCGATGTTTTGGCTCTATAGCCATACATTTCTTTTAATGGCTTCGTACCTGTCTCGAGTTATGATTGTTCAATCCTTTTATGCGAACTCTGTTGATATATTTGTTCATCGTAGCATCCGTGGCTTCTGCTGACGTCTTTGTTTGCACTGATGCAGGCTGAGAATGAATTTGGCTTGCCTAGTGTTCCTCAAGCATCTCTACGCAGTTAAAAGTCTGCTTTATTTCTTATGCTACTCAGTGACATGGACATGAAAATATTGTGATCCTTATGGTTCATGAGTTCATAGAGTTGTCTACCGTGTTCGATAGTTTTTGAGAATCAGACTTTTTATGGTCAACTATAGTGCGTTCTTATAGGAACAACTAGCGATAGCACTGTCTTTTGATCCACCAGACAGGTTAGTTCCTTGTCACATCAAAGCTACCAATTTGAGATTGATATGGAAATAAACCCCCACATGTTTATGGTATTTTTGTTGCTCTCAATTTTTGCTTCAAACATCCTAGGCGTCTCCTTTCATAGTATTCTAGGATTGTCCAGCTCCATCATGAGACAATTCCCCTTACGAAACTCAACTCTTAAACTCTTATTCGCATCAAGTGCACTGTAATTTACCCATCTGCCTTAGCGAACTGCATATTTAGTTTCGCATAAGATTCCATTCTACTTTTCTAATAACTGAAAATTATTACTAGGTAAAATAGTTGCGATCTTCTTTGCGTGTCATATTTGCTTGAAAGTTAGTTAAAATCTTAGAGCCTACAACTTTTAAGTTTGAATGACTATCCAAAGGGTGGATGGATATACAACTAAAAGTTTACTTACAATATATAACTAAACTCAAATATTTGTCCCAAATATGTGTGTGACAATTTATGATCGTGATAGTCAAAAGCCAATATGGCTAGGAAGCAAAAACTAACTTGATAAGTAACGTGGTTCCAAGAGTCCACTCCTATTTGATGGCCTAAGACATGTTGATTGCATTTCCCATCAAATAAATCTATCAAATCGCTCTTCCAAGAAGAGTCAATAAAATGTCTCTCTTAATTTATTAATTTATATTTTTCTATGAGATCGGTGACATTGGACCGCTTAGAATGAGCAATATCATCTTTTTACTCTAATAAAATAAATATTAACTATTGAGGATAAAATTTTAATTGAACTACAAACAAGTTTGAATATATATGTTCAACTTATTAATTCGTGAATAATATTCGTCAAAAATATTTTTCACCGTGATAAATAAATAAAGAAAATTTTAAAATGAATAAATAAGTTTATATTATTAAGTTTAATAACTAATTAAATTAGTTGAAAATGTAAAAGTTTCGAAAATCAAATAAGCTTGAATTAAAAGTTGGATAACATCTAAATGAATCAAACTCAATCCAAACTTGAATCAATTCTCACAGGGTTCATTCTCTTGAGGATTAAATATTCTCTAATTTAGGAGGTCACTCGGTACGTGATTTATATCCCTTCAACTCATTGTGGGGCCGGAGATGAGCGGAGCTCGGGATGAGTGAAATTACCTTTTTTGTTTTATTGAATTAAGCTCAAGCTTGTAAAAAATAAATCAAGCCATGTTTAAATAATATTTCAATTGTTTATTTTATTTTAGACTCATCTTGGTTCGATTTTCTTATCAAATAAATTTGAATACGATAAAACTTAGCTTAAACAACCCTACATCTAGTAGGGATTAATCAACAACTTTTTACCAAACCCAGTAGATAACTTTTCAAAATTATCAAATCACGTAAGTTTGTTGAAAATGACCAAATCATCTACTTCCTATTTTACCACTAATCAGTCGACTAATAAAAAAATCAATCGAATTGATTTCTATTGGAAAATTGATTTTTTTTTTATCAATCGAATCGATTTCATTGATTTTTTTTTCAATCGAACCGATTTCTTTCTATATCATTGAAATTTTAAAGGAATTGAAAATTTAAAGAAATTAGTCAACTGATTTAATTTATATCAATTATGCTTTATATAAAATGAATTTGGACAAAACTGATTGATGAATCAAATAATATTGGATTGACATGAAACTAGTTTCTATATGTTCGGCTAATTCTCCTGATTATGTTCATGTCTTTAAATAGTCCAAAATCGACTGATAGACTAAATGACTTAGATTGATATAAAATTAGTTCCTATGTGTTTGTATAATTCTTCTGATTATATCTATACCCTCAAACATTAATTTGACTCAATATATTAATAGCAATAATTTTTTGAATATGAATGCATTCGAAAAATTTAATTCATGTTTAAAAAATTATCACTCTCAATATATTCGGTCAAATTGACGTTTAAAGGTATGTATATAATTAGGAGAACTAGATGAATACATACAAGTTAGTTTGATATCAATTTGAGATCGTTTGGTTCAGTAGTCGATTTTGTCCAAAATTAACTGATGGACTAACAACCTCGGATTGATATGAAACTAATTATATATGTTCATCTAGTTCTCATGCCCTCAAACATTAATTTGACCTAATATATTGAGAGCAATAATTTTTTGAACATAAATTAGTTTTTTTGAACAATTACTACTCGGTATATATTCGTTTTCAAAAAAATCACTGCTCTCAATATATTGAGTCAAATTGATGTTTGAGGGCATAGATATGATCAAGAGAATTAGACGAACACATAAGAGCTAGTTTCATATCAATCCGAGATTGTTAGGTTCATCCATCGATTTTGAATAGTGATTTTTTTATTATGAATTAGATTTTTCAAATACATTCGTGTTCAAAAAATTATTGGTCTCATTATATTGGGCCAAATTGATGTTTGAGGACATAGATATAATCAGAAAACTAGATGAACACATAGAAACTAGTTTCATGTCAATCCGATGATGTTTGGTCCATCAATCGATTTTGTCCAAAATCAACTGATGGACCAAATGACCTCAGATTGACATTAAACTAACTTTTATATTTTTGTCTAATTCTCAATATTATATTCATCCTCTCAAATATCAATTTGACTCAATATATTGAGAGTAGTAATTTTTTGAATATGAATATATTCGAAAAATCTAATTCGTGTTTAAAAATTATTGATCTTAATATATTAAGTTAAATTGATTTTTGAGGGCATGAATATAATATGGAGAATCAGAGGAACACATAAGAGCTAGTTTCATGTCAATATGAGGTTGTTTGGTCTATCAGTGGAATCACTACTCTCAATATATTGAGTTAAATTGATATTTGTGGGAATAAATATAATATGGAGAAGTACGAACACATAAGAGTTTGTTTTATGTCATTCCGAGATCATTTGATCCATCAGTCGATTTTGAGCAAAATCGGTTGATAGACCAAATATTTTCGGATTGACATGAAACTAGCTTGTATGTGCTCATCTATTTCTCCTGATTAAATCCATACTCTCAAACATCAATTTGACCTAATCTACTAAGAGCAGTGATTTTTTGAACATGAACGTGTTTAAAAAATAGAATTCGTGTTCAAAAAATCACTATTCTTAATATATTGGGTCAAATTGACGTTTAAATGCATGAATATAATCAGGAAACCTAGACAAACACATAGTAGCTAGTTTCATATCAATCTGAGATCGTTTGGTCCATTAGTTAATTTTGGGCAAAATCGACTGATGAACTAAACAACCTCGGATTTATATGAAACTACTTCCCATATATTTGTTAGTTCTTCTAATTATATTCATACTCTCAAATATTAATTTGAGAGTAGTAATTTTTTGAACACGAATGTATTAGAAAAATCTAATTTATATTTTAAAAATACTGCTCTAAATATATTGGGTTAAATTGACGTTTGTGGGTATGAATATAATCATGAAAACTAAATGAACACATAAGATCTAGTTGTTGGATCTTGGATAGCTAGAGAGGGGGGGGGGGTGAATGTAGCCAGACACAGAAATATTCGCCTCTTTGAACTTTTCTGCGATCAGGGTTAGCAGCAGCGGAAACAATACAAAAAGACAGAAACAAAAACACAAACAGAAAACCAAAACAGCGCTAACACGAGGATGTACAAGGTTCGGGGATAACTTGCCCCTACTCCTTGGCGTGCCCGTGAGGTGGGTGATCCCTTGATCGTCGACAGATCAAGCCCCAGAACTCTGGATAGAATAGAGCCTCCTTCTCGGTGGAGAAATCTCTCCACAATCGTCTCAAGGTGATAACAGTGAAGCGCAGAGACACGAGAAGAACACTCACAAAGATCTAACAGGAACACTCAAGCAAGAAGCTTACAGAGAGCTCAAAAACAACCCAGCAAAAACTTCTCTCGTTTTTCTGTCTGTTCTATCACCGCTCCTCTGCTTCTCAGCTTCTTCTTAAGCTGCTGCTCACCGTCGCCAGACTCCATCAGCACCCACTAACCCACAGCCTGACCCACATACTCCACTGAGCACTCAGTCCACTGAAGACCCCTTCAGCTGAGCCTCTGGTCAGTCGCCAGCCGCGCCAAAAGCCGTTGAGACCTGGAAACAGAAAACAGACAAACCTGCCACGGTGAAAGTCGCAATTGACTCTTCTCCTTGGTTTGTATCATCCTTGTCTCACCTGCACACTCAACAGAAGCTTAGCAAAGCATATCACAAAGAAATCAGCAGGTATCAGAAAGATTCAGTGAAATCCGAGCGTCTGACAACGATTCAAATTAAAGTTATCAGATACTGATCGGTCACCAGACCGATCAGTGATGCCCCTGATCGGTCACCAGACCGATCAGTGAAAGCCCTGAACGATCAGGCTCCAGCCTGATTGGTCCAGTGAGGTTACAGAGATCACGGATCTTCTTGTGATCGGTCACACTGACCGATCAGGGATGTGGATCGGTCACTCTGATCGATCCAGCAGTTTGCTTGCCACAACCCGCAGGAACCACACACCTGATCGGTCACCTGACCGATCAGGTTGTGCCATGATCGGTCTGGTGACCGATCAGGTCACTCCCTGACCGATCAGGAGCCATCCTGATCGGTCAGGATGAGGACAGTCCGATCCTTGATCGGTCAGATAGACCGATCAAGGTTTCTCACAGAACCCTACTGTCTTTCTCTCTGATCATTCACTAGAACGATCAGAAACCAAGCAGAAGCCTTCTGTTCTCTCCCTGATCGTTCACCAGAACGATCAGGTGTCGAAAAGAAGCATTCTGTTGTCTCTCTGATCGTTCACCAGAACAATCAGACTTCTCTGGATTGGTCACCAGACCGATCCACAACAAGGAGTTTATGCCAACTCTCTGATCGGTCTCCAGACTGATCCAGCTCCGACCAATTCAACCCTAAGTCTCGAGAACAGGCTCCCTAGCCTTCTCTGATTCGTGCTCAGTCCCCCGGACCAAGACTCCTTGCCCAGCTTCACTCACCGGGACTTCATTCAACATAGCTTCACTCACTAGGACCTGGCTTCACTCACCAGGGTTTCAATCACCTGGCTTCACTCACCAGGACTCGACTTCACTCACCGGGATTTCAATCACCTGGCTTCACTCACCAGGACTCGATTTCACTCACCGGGATTTCAATCACCTGGCTTCACTCACCAAGACTCGGCTTCACTCACCGGGATTTCAATCATCTGGCTTCACTCACCAGGACCCGGCTTCACTCACCGGGATTTCAGTCACCTAGCTTCACTCACCAAGACTCGGCTTCACTCATCGGGATTTCAGTCACCTGGCTTCACTCACTAGGACCCGACTTCACCACCGGGATTTCAATCACTCCGTGCCCAGTCCCCGACCAGGACTTAATCCGAATTCACTCAACCAAAGTTAAATCGGTGTCAACACCAAAATAACAATCGGGCCAGACTGCATCAACAATCTCCCCCTTTTTGTTGTTTTACAACCCGATTTAAGTTTAGGTATCAAATGAAGTCAATTATCATAAGGGAATCAAAGTCCTCCCCCTACAATAATTAACCCTAAACTTAATCAACCATCCTCTCCCCCTTTGTCAAACATTGAAAAGGTATGGTTATTAAGTTTTAACATACGTCCCCCTTAAACAAGGGTCTCTTCCCAAACCCAAAATAACGAAAGGCAATTTTTGAATTGCATATGAAAACATATACAGAATTGTATCATAGTAAAAACATGTATATGCTTCATACGACAATAAGGAAAGCACCTTCATCAGACTGATGATTGATACAGAAAAATTTCTGATTTATCTATGAACGACCAGTTTTCAGAAAAATTTCTGAAACCTTGATACGTTCCAGATCAGACTGCATTGACAATTGACATTTTACAACAGGAGTGTAGACTCCATTGACATTCAATATTTCAAAAAATTTCTGAAACATGATTTGAGTTTCTTGACTAAAAATGATTCCTCATCAAGAAACAAGTGTCATGATTCAAACAACCTTTACTTATGGATTTGAACATTCCAACACAGGTTTGTATCAAATCAGTATTAGATTTGTTCCAAGTATAATCAGTATGTTCCAATTATAATTGGTTTGTATCAAATTTGTTTATATCAGTATGATCAGTAATCTGATATCGATTAATGAAAGGGGATCGGACTGAGGAGTAGTCTGACACCATTTGGAACGATCTGGGAGTTCCCTGATCAGAATTGATCTGATCGGTCACCAGTCCGATCAGAAAGACCCCTGATCGGTCACGGTGACTGATCAGGGTGAGTCCTGATCGGTCGCTGGACCGATCAGATTCGATACAGAAGGTTTCTCGGTTCACAAACTGATCAGATTTCAGAAACAAATTTGTTCCAACTCTCAACCACTCCTAAACCCTAATACAATTAGATTTAATCCTATTAACCCTAAAAAGGACTCCCTTGGCATCTCCAATGATAATATAACTTGAGAGTAAAGCACATAAATACAAGGTTTAAATCATGACTCAGAAAAACATGGTGACCCTGAATATGATGAGCTAGATGTTGGGGATACATATATATATCCTAAGTCCTAGAACCTTGATTTAGTTTGATACAATGAAGACATTAAATCATAGAACTTAAGTAGTGAAATTTGAAGCTCATGTTCTTTGTTTGGTGATGCCTTGTGAGATTTTTATAATGATCAGTTCAAACTATGTGTTCATCTTGTTCTTAAACAAAATTTGCATGTCATAGATTAATGTTAATAACATATACAGTAAAGTCATGACATACTTCAACTAGGTTCATCTCCAAAAATATTGAGGAAAACTTAAGCCTAAGATATATCATAAGATATTACACAAATAAGCTGTAATTTTGATATTATGGCTAACTTCTAGATTTACAGTAAACTATAACATGCAATCCCAAGCAATTCATAGTTCTAATTCAAGTTTGTATCAAAATAATGCTACTCGATCATTTTATTGGAGCACCCATTATCAACAACCCATGTTGATAGATGCTCCCCCTCAACCAAAACTATACAATTCTAAATATAGAGGTTTTAAGTACCCAAATTTTGGGACTTAATACATCTTCAATGCATGATTTTGGCACCCAAGCCTTCATCATTCTCTTTTGAACCCTAGGAACCTTAGATGATCTTTCATGGGTTCTTGACATCAATGAAACAAAAGTTGGTTTTTTAGGTCGGTAACCCAAACCAACCTTGTTGTAAATCGCTTTTTGTGAATTTAGGATCATGTCCAAGGTTTGGGAGCTAGTTGAGAATTTCTCAAGAAAATTCTTAAGTTTCTCAACCTCACTCCTCAAGATCTTATTTTCATTGTGAAAATCATTAATATCCTCAACCTTAGAGGATTTTAATTCTTCTACTTCCAATTTCAACAATTTAACCTTGTTCTTAGATTTCTTTAACAAATTAGTTAGACATGCAATGGTCCTATAGCATTTATCTAACTTCGGAGAAATTACCTCTTCATCATCCGAAGATGATGAAGCCGCGGTTGAGGAGTCACTTGATTCGTCTCCACTCTCTTCCTTTGACTCCTCTAGTGCCATGAAGGCCACGTGATGGGTGTTCTTATCCTTTTCCTTCTTCTTCTCCTTCTTCTTTCTTCTGTCCCCTGCCACAAAAGTCACACCTTTCTCCTTTGGGCTTTGGTTAGAGATCTCATGTAATTCCATTTCACAAAATAAATCCTCTAACTTAACAAAGGACAAGTCCTTGGAAACCTTGTAAGCATCCACCATGGATGACCATAAGGCATTCCGCGGAAAGGATTTCAGAACATACCTTACAAGGTCGCGATTTTCGACTTTCTCATCGATGGAATGTAGACCATTGAAAATCTCTTTGAATCGTCCATGCAGTTCACTTACCTTTTCATTTTCTTCCATGGAAAGGTTTTGGAGTTGACTGAGAAGAAGGTCTCTCTTGGCTCTCCGGGTATCTTGAGTTCGTTCATGGAGCTCAATGAGCTTGTTCCATAGGTCTTTGGCAGAGGTGAAAGGGCCAACCTTGATCAGCTGCTCTTTGGTCATCCCACACTGCAGGGTGACCACAGCTTTCGCATCAGCTTCCCCCTTTCGGATTTGTTCTGCCGACCACCTTGAGAAATCCAACTCTTTTCCCTCAGCATCTCTTGGAGGGATGAAACCCTCCTCACAGCGAACCACATGCTGATGTTGGTCTTGAGGTAAAATTTCATTCGGGATCTCCAGTACGGGAAATCAGTTCTATCCAAGAACGGAGGTCTGTTTGTGCTGAAGCCTTCTTCTCCCATCGCCATCTTGTAGACTCTCGGGTGTTAGTCCGTTTGAGAAGACCCCCAGGCTCTGATACCACTTGTTGGATCTTGGTGGCTAGAGAGGGGGGGTGAATGTAGCCAGACACAGAAATATTCGCCTCTTTGAACTTTTCTGCGATCAGGGTTAGCAGCAGTGGAAACAATACAGAAAGACAGAAACAAAAACACAAACAGAAAACCAAACCAACGCTAACATGAGGATGTACAAGGTTCGGGGATAACTTGCCCCTACTCCTTGGTGTGCCCGTGAGGTGGGCAATCCCTTGATCATCGGCAGATCAAGCCCCGGAACTCCGGATAGAATAGAGCCTCCTTCTCGGTGGAGAAACCTCTCCACAATCGTATCAAGGTGATAACAGTGAAGCGCAGAGACACGAGAAGAACACTCACAAAGATCTAACAGGAACGCTCAAGTAAGAAGCTTATAGAGAGCTCAAAAACAACCCAGCAAAAACTTCTCTCGTTTTTCTGTTTGTTCTATCTCCGCTCCTCTACTTCTTAGCTTCTTCTTAAGCTGTTGCTCATCGTTGTCAGACTCCATCAGCACCCACTGACCCACAGCCTGACCCACAGCCTGACCCACTGACTCCACTGAGCACTCAGTCCACTGAAGACCCCTTCAGCTGAGCCTCCGGTCAGTCACCAGCCGCGCCAGAAGCCGTTGAGACATGGAAACAGAAAACAGACAAACCTGCCACGGTGAAACTCGCCATTGACTCTTCTCCTTGGTTTGTATCATCCCTGTCTCACCTGCACACTCAACAGAAGCTTAGTAAAGCATATCACAAAGAAATCAGCAGGTATTAGAAAGATTCAGCGAAATCAGAGCGTCTGACAACGATTCAAATTAAAGTTATCAGACACTGATCGGTCACCAGACCGATCAGTGATGCCCCTGATCGGTCACCAGACCGATCAGTAAAAGCCCTGAACGATCAGGCTCCAGCCTGATCGGTCCAGTGAGGTCACAGGGATCACAGATCTTCTTGTGATCGGTCACACTGACCGATCAGGGATGTGGATCGGTCACTCTGATAGATCCAGCAGTTTGCTTGCCACAACCCGCAGGAACCACACACCTGATCGGTCACCTGACCGATCAGGTTGTGCCCTGATCGGTCTGGTGACCGATCAGGTCACTCCCTGACCGATCAGGAGCCATCCTGATCGGTCAGGATGAGGACAGTCCGATCCTTGATCGGTCAAATAGACCGATCAGGGTTTCTCACAGAACCCTACTGTCTTTCTCTCTGATCGTTCACTAGAACGATCAGAAACCAAGCAGAAGCCTTCTGTTCTCTCCCTGATCGTTCACCAGAACGATCAGGTGTCGAACAGAAGCATTCTGTTGTCTCTCTGATCGTTCACCAGAACGATCAGACTTCTCTGGATTGGTCACCAGACCGATCCACAACAAGGAGTTTGTGCCAACTCTCTGATCGGTCTCCAGACTGATCCAGCTTCGACCAATTCAACCCTAAGTCTCGAGAACAGGCTCCCTAGCCTTCTCTGATTCGTGCTCAGTCCCCCGGGCCAAGACTCCTTGCCCAGCTTCACTCACCGGGACTTCATTCAACATAGCTTCACTCACTAGGACCTGGCTTCACTCACCAGGGTTTCAATCACCTGGCTTCACTCACCAGGACCCGACTTCACTCACCGGGATTTCAATCACCTGGCTTCACTCACTAGGACCCGGCTTCACTCACCGGGATTTCAATCACTCCGTGCCCAGTCCCCGACCAGGACTTAATCCGAATTCACTCAACCAAACTTAAATCGGTGTCAGCACCAAAATAACAATCGGGCCAGACTGCATCAACACTAGTTTCATGTCAATCCGAGATCGTTTGGTTCATCAACCCATTTTGGACAAAATCAACTGATAGACAACATCCTTGGATTGACATGAAACTAGTTCTTATATGTTCATATAGTTCTCTTGATTATATTCATGCCCTCAAATATCAATTTGACCCAATATATTGAGAACAGTGATTTTTTAAATACGAATATATTTGAAAATCTAATTTGTATTAAAAAAATACTACCCAAAATTGACAGATGAACCAAACGACTTCGGATTAAATATGAAACTAACTCTAATATGGTTATCTAATTTTCTTGATTATATCTATACCCTCAATTATTAGTTTAACTCAATATTTCGAGGGCAGTGATTTTTTTTAATACGAATGTATATGGAGCAATAATTGTTTGAAAATTTAATTAGTGTTCAAAAAATAATTGCTCTCAATATATTTGGTCAACATGATATTTGAGGGCATGGTTATAATCAGGAGAACTAGACGAATACATATAAGCTAGTTTCATGTCAATCCGAAGTTATTTGGTTCATCAATCAATTTTGGACAAAATCAACTGATGGATCAAACGACAACAGATTGATATGAATCCTGCTCGTTTGTGTTCGTCTAGTTTTCCTGATTTTATTTATGTCCTTCAATGTCAATTTGACCCAATATATTGAGAGTAATGATTTTTGAATATATTCGTGTTTAAAAAATAATTGCTCTTGATATATTAGGTTAAAATAATATTTGAAGGTATGAATATAATCAGAAAAATTAGATGAGCACATAGGAACTAGTTTCATTTCAATCTGAGGTCATTAATCTATCAGTCAGTTTTGAACTGTTTAAAGGAATGGATATAATAAGGAGAACTAACCAAACATATATGAACTAATTTCATATCAATCGGAAATCATTTAGTCAATCAATCAGTTTTGTCGAAATCGATTTCTATAAAGCATAGTTGATAAAAAGAAAATCAGTCGCTTCATGCCTTCAAAATTTCGACGATACAGTAAGAAATCGATTCGACTGGTAAAAAAATCTATTCGATTGATTTTCAAATAGAAATTGATTTGACTGATATTTTTACTAGTCGATTGATTAAGGGTAAAATAAGAAATGAGTATATTATTTGGTCATTTTCAATCTACTCTACGTGATTTGATAATTTCATAAAGTTATCTATTGGATTTAGTAAAAAGCCAATTAATCTATTACCAATAGGTAATGTTTGTGCCGGAATGTCAAAGCTGTTATATCTTTAAAAAATAATTACATATTATGAAATGAATAAATTTTCTTTGCAAATGAATTAGACTCGAATTCAAATTAAATTGGATAAATTGGAGTTAACAAATCAATTGATTTGGATTGATCATTTGGATAAGTTAGGATTGATCCAAATTAGATAATTTGGATTTGAGTAAGTTGTATCTTGGTTCACATAGTTTAGGGTTTCTAAGACCAAATTAAAAGATTCGGATTGGGTTCAATATATTCTTAATTCATATGGTTTAGGATTTTCAAGGGGTGGAGTTAGGGTCTATTCCAAGGTGTTTTCGTTGTGTCGGCTCCTCTCCCACCTTTTCTCGTGATTTCACATAGTAACCGCCGCTTTTCTCTTTTTCGTGGAAATATTTGGAAGTTGTTGCAATCATGATTGACAAGCATTTGTCATCTCCATCTATCCTAAATTGATTCCTTTCGCTTCTAGGATATCACATGCATATGAGTTTCAGGAATTGGAGAAATATCTGATTTACTTCTTCTAAAAGTGCAATCATAATAGGCGATTTACCAAATCACATAGATCTTTATGCATTTTCCCTAAATTGTGTAGGCATTTTGGTAATGTCCAAATCGTGTAAGCCTCTCTTGGGTTAATTTTCCATTTTACCCTTCTGAAGACAAAAAAGAACTTTCTGAACCGTGCTGGCATCTTCTCGGAGAAAGTGTCCTGCATCCGAGCCAAAGGCGATGGCTAGCTAACGGTGCAGCTAATTTTATGCTGAACGGTGATCCTTTGCTATGTGAAAAATCGAAAAAAGAGAAGGCGACAAATGTTAGGCTGGTGCTGAATATTCCCTGCAGAATGCTGCAATCTTATTATGAGAGAAAATGGTAACGGAGCATAATTAAAAATCGTTGCCCATCATATGTAGGGATTTCCAGCGACATAAACACAAAAAACGCAGCGGAAACAAGATCCCTCGAGCGATCCATGCGAAAGTAAAACTCGTACAAAATTCATCTTGCTAATAGAGCTATCTATGTGTATACCTTTGAAGTGTGCCCTTGCATTTATCCCGCTTGTCCAAGCTATGTCGGATTTCTTGCACGTTCAAGTGTCCGTGCCTTTATGCGTATCCACATGAACACGATCTCTCAACTTCGGAGAAGAACTACCTTAGTTGTGCTAGCAACTTGAGGTAGTTCACAAAACCACCAAGAACCCCAAGAAAAGGGTTTCGGCCAAGAGGGAGAAGAGGAGGAAGAGAGGAAGAAAAGATGACTTAACTTCATCCAAATGACAAGAAAACTCTTTATACTCATCCCATGAATATGAAGAGTTTTTGTTCCTTTAGCTTCCCTTCATTAAAGCCAATAAAGAGCACATCTTCTCATGTGTCTTTTCAACTTCTCTCCATTCAATGAAGAGAATCTTTTCATCCTCCTCTATTATTAATTTATTAAATATTTTAATTAATTAATATCTCATCCAAATGTGGTTGAGTCTAATCTAAATGAGTTTAACTCAAATTAGACCTTAATTCCATACTCCAATTGGATTCACTTGAGTCTAACTCAATCAATCGAATTCAGATCAAATCTTAGTCAAACTAAGATCAATTAATCTCCGAAGTATCGTGTCCTTAGTGTGTGACCCAATAGGTTCTTGTAACGTTGGCAATGTGTCTAAACCACTTTAGACACATAAGCAATGAGTGACATCTAGCAATGCATCATTGCTACCCAAATAACAAGAAAGTCGAGATCCAACTTAACATTTGTGACTAGGATAATGTATGACCTTGTCTTTTTATCCTTGATATCTAGATTAACCAATGAGGCATAGTCTGTGTCATCCTCGATCAATCTTTGTGTTTCTTGATCCCCAAGTAGACTCACTCAAACAAATGAGCTCAATATCTCATATTGACTCATTTGAGCATGGTCATGCGTTTTAGCAGTCTTACTGAATCAATGGGCCCACAGATATCACTCCCATCATATGGGAGAGATAGATCCCATCTACATCATTCACATCTCTCCGCATAATTCATTATATACCCAGTGATCGCCTTTATAGTCCACCCTATTACGGGTGACGTTTGACGATACTAAAGTATATAACTCCTTATGTAGGGAACCGTAGTGACTTTATGTCTAAGGACTATTCATACTAATAGTCATATGAGAAAGTTTATGACACTCATATGACAATGTATGAAACTTTCTCATGGCGGATCAATTCAGTACACATTCTCTAATATACCCATGTGTCAACTTAATATCACATATCCATGACTTGTGAGCTCAAGTCATCTATTGACCTATATGCTAGTCTCCATGTATTAATATTGTCCTTGAATATTAATGCTTGACTAGGAATGGTTTAGTGTAGTGTTCTTTACATTATCTCACTATCGATTCAACCAATCGATATGATATAGATAACAACCTACTATCCAAGAACATTATTATACTTAGTTATTTGACACAAGTATAAAGTAAGTATAATAACCAAACTGTTAGGACCGGTAGGAGAGCTAGAGGGGGGGTGATTAGCACCGGTTTGCTCCGTGATGATTTGTTACGGCGGAAGACTCGAGCAAACGCTAACACTTTGGATTTACTTGGTATCCACCTCCTTGAGGTGACTAATCTAAGGATCCGCTCTCCTCACTCTCTCATACACTATGAAAGATCTCCTTCTTGAGGTGGAGAAACCTCTTACAAGCTTTCAAGAAGAAACAACAAGATCACAAAGCAAAATACAAATTGAATCTTACAAGATTTACACAAATGAGTCCTCTTGCTTTTCTTGCTTTTTTCAAGCTTGAAATTGCCTCTAGAACCTTGGAAATGCAGCAGCAATATCCTCCAAGGCTTCCCTTGAAATGGCATTGAAGAAGGAGAAGAAGGCGAGAAGAGATCCCGCTTCAACCTGCGTGAAAAGCCCTATATACTCAACGCCTAGGGTTTCCCAATCGATTACCCAATCGATTACCACGTAAGATTTAGCCGTTCAACGGCTATTTTTCGAACCTTAATCGACAACCTTAATCGATTGCTGAATCGATTCAGCACCTCTCTGTTCTCTCGCGCAAACTGCAGTAATCGATCACTCAATCGATTACTGGACCCCTTAATCGATTGACCAATCAATTAAGGGAAGGCTGAATCGATTACCCAATCGATTCAGCTACCTTCTATTCTCGTAACAAAACTCTCTCAATCGATTACTCAATCGATTCACTCTCTCCTTAATCAATTACCCAATTAATTAAGATCCTCCTTAATCAATTATCTAATTGATTAAGACCCTTCTTAATCAATTACCCAATTGACTATGATCCTTTCTGTTCTCGCGAGACAACAACCCAATCGATCACCCAATCGATTGAGTCCTGTTAGTGATATGAGAGAAGTGTCCTCCTAAGGCAATCGCCTTATGATTGTAATCATTTATTTTAATAAATGAATATTCACTATTTGAGTATACATGTTTGTGTATTTGATTGAGATCTTAAACTCATTTACTGAATGTCCGCAATACAATTCACAGCATGAGAGAATTTGTGATGAATTCACAACTAGTGATTATCTCTACATGTGCAATTGTGAAGTATTGAAATTGTCCCTAGTCGATGAATTGATAAATGCGGACACTATCAATTCTGTTGAGACTAGCATGGGTTATTCTCTAATCAGCTGATTCTCACTGGCTGGTGACATTGAGATGTCCGGAGATAAATATGAATGCTAGTTAAGGGAACTAGTTCATTGGAGTGACTGGCTATAAAACTTCATATGGTAGTCTACATATAGATATGTCAGTGAAGTTCTTACTGCAGCTTAAGGGCGATGTTCCTTTGACTTGCGGTGTTCAAGTCATCTTGGTCATGGAGACTTATACTTTGACATCTTAAGCAAGCATCTCCAAGGAGGTGTGGACCCAGGATGATTGGGTATAAGCCGAAGTGCCCGAAGATGTTTGAACAGCCTACAAAGGATTCACCACTCCTTGCGAGGAGATGTATACCCGAGGCCTATCGTCGGATTGTTACTCGAAGCCTCTGGCTAGAGCATGACATGTTCAGAGTATGAATCTCTTAAATACATGAGAATAATTAGAATCCGTAGGACGAGAAAACGTTACTTGGGCTAGGTGTGACGTAGTCAGCCTAGTGGGGACTGACACACATAGACCAGGTCCTGAACCAAGTGGGTATAAGATGGTGAAGGGAATGGGGCACGATTCATTATAGCTGCTAAAGGGTTTCAAAATTATTTTTGAGGTCAACCATTGATCTTTCGATTAATTAGGGATCATGATGTACTACTAGGTGCCACTCATGATCATTCTATAATTGATTAATTATAGACGACCAACATAAATCGAATGTCTATTTAGTCACACGCACTACGAGTAATCCGAGGGATTTAAAACGAGTTGAAAATTGGATTTTCCAATCAAGAGAGATTAAGTTTGGTTGAGCCAAACGATAAGTCGAGTCTGAATTTTTCAGAGACGCATCGGAAGCGTAAAATGGCTAAGTCTTTTGAAGACTTAATAAATGAATTAAATAAGTTTAATTCATTGGGGTGTGGCTTGGATGGGCCGGCCAAAGAGGGCCTCCATCCTCTTTGCTTGGCCGGCCGCAACAAAGGGAGAGAACCAAGTTTTTGGTTCAATTTATAAAATAAAACCTAGTGTGGTTTGTTTTATAAAATTATAGATGATATAAATTTTTTATATATAATAAACCAAGGGTTGGTTTATTTTTCATGGAAATTAAAATGAACCATGGATTGGTTTATTTTATAAAATCAATCATGGATTGATTTACCATGATAAGGAAATTTATTCCATAAGAGAGGAGATTTGATTGATTTTTATCATGAATTAAAATATGATTTTAACCATGATATAAAATCAAACTTGGCATGATGGAATAAATTATTCCATATTTGAGAGGCTTGATGGTTGAGAGACCACTATATAAAGGACCCAAGGCAAGGCTTGGGTAATAATCATAGAGATGAAGGCATAGGCTCTCTCCCTCTCTTTATCTCCTTCTCTTCTCCCCTTCTTGCCGTGCGCCAACCAGCCCCAAGAAGGAGCACCAGCCGGCCACCCCTGCCTTTTCCCTGCCGACCACCACCTGCTGCCGGAGAAGGAAGCTCCGGCCATCTCTTGGCCGGAAGAAGGTGCTGCCAGAATTAGAGTTTGCTGCAAGGATCTTTTTGCCGCAAGCCTCTTCTTTTGCTTCGCCGGAATTTTGATTCCGGCCATCCTTTTGTGGTTAGTCTTCCGACTTCTCTCTTGGTTTTTTTTGTCGCATTCTCGGAGAATCTAGTAGTTATCGAGAACACGAAACTCATGGCTTTGTGAAGTCATCCCGAAGATACTCGGCGTGGACGCGAATAGAGGCGGAGCTTCCAAGGGGCGCTTACGGTTGGATCTCGTCCCTTCCTTCGAGTTACGCGAGGTAATACATAAATTAGTTTATGTTTCTGCAAAATTTCAAATATATGATCATGTCTACACAAGATAAAATTGCATGCTTAAATGTGTGGTTAAATAATTTAGAGAAATTATTTATGCTAAACCTTCTGCTGCACATAATTAATTTTGAAATTACGAACCCGCATCCATGTCAAGATGCACCCGATCCCAACAATGGTATCAGAGCTGAGGTTTGTGTTCGACATAGTCATATAATTGTTTTGCGGAAAGCTTTATCATGATCTCAATTTTGGAAAATTTTCAATTATGGAAACTTTCCAATTATGGTAAATTTTCAATTTAGGAATTTCAAAGTTTGGAAATCCTCATGAAATTTTGCAAACTTTTGAAATATCTCTGTTTCTGAAATTTTATGATAATTGTGAAAACTTTCCATTTTTGGAAACTTTCTATTTTTGGAAATTTCCTATTTTGGAAATTTTCCAATTTTGGAAAAACGTAAGTTTTCTTTGTACCAGAAACTTACAATTATTCTAAAAACCTTTTATTTTTGGAAATTTTATATTTATGGAAAGCTTGTAATTTTGGGCGCTTTCTTTCAAGAAAGTCTAGACGAATTATGAGAATATTAATTGACATTTAAATTTATAATTGGAAATTATATTATTTATAAAATTCTTTATTTTGGATTGAGCCTCGGGGAGCCGTCCAATTTAAAGTTAGTTGTTATAATTAAATTTCCTAAATTGAATTTAAGCTGTCAAATGTTTAATTTGGATTGAGCCTCGGGGAGCCGTCCAAATTAAGTTATTGATATTAATTTTCCATAAATAAAATATGTGATCAAATCTTGAAAATTTTTGAGGTGATTCTCAAACGATAATTTACTTATTTGATTTATGAGGTGATGCTCTTACATATTATTGTCTCCAACATTAATTAGGAAAATTGTTTCCTATATAGTATATTTCCTTAAATAAGATTTTCATGAAAATAATATGTGGTTGAATTAAGGGAATCTGTCTCTTAATTTAATAAGATTTGATTTAGAAAAATCAAAGTCTTAAACATATTATTTCCGAAATTGATTATAATAATTCAGGAAATTGTTTCCCAAAACAATTCCTTGAATAAAGTATGAAATTAGAAATAGGAAATCCGGTTCCTAATTCAATTAATGAGACTTGATAAATTAAGTCACATACATACTTTATTAAGGAAATCATTAGAACATGACATAATTATATGTCATGGATGTGCATAAAAGAAAAGGATGAGACCTAAAACCCCTTACAAAATATTAAGGCCAACACCTTCCATTAATATTGTTAGAACCGGAGTTTTGTTTCTCGTTTGGGTTGATGGACACATCCATGTCTGGCTTGAACCTCAACATGTTCAAACCATGGAATTAGTTTATGATTAATATAGTTGGAGTCAGAGGTCAATCCTTAGTTTTGGTTGTTGGACACATCCAAGCCTGACTAAACGGTTGAATGAGCTCCAACCATATTAAAACTATTTCTTGATTAATGGATCAGCCTTAAGCTTGAAGCATCGATTTGTTGTGCCACAGCCAAGGTCGATGTAAAGAGAGGTGCAGTTGGGTGCTATGTATATTGTTGCATACTTGTTAATGAGTTAAAAACCCAATGATTTATGCAAACATTCAATTAGTTGATAGTATAATGTGATAGTTACATATGTAAAATATGTAATCGGTATAATTACCTACCTTCATAGCTAAGAATAACTTGATGGACTCTAGCCATGGTTGTTCTTATCTATGGTTGGATATCAACCTATTTGGAGATGTTCCTACGATCTCCCGAATTGATAAAAAGGGTTATTCAATTCGAAAAATAAATAGGATTTAATTAATGTATATTGATGCATTCTTTATCATTCTCATCACATAACCTCAATTTGTATTTCTAGGATAATTACCTGATCTTGTCTTCTCTGAATTTGCGTTCCATTTTGGACACCAATAAGCTGACTGGGTCAAACTTCATGGACTGGCTTCGAAATCTGAGGATAGTCCTCAAGGCAGAACAGCTTGCTTATGTCCTTGAAGAACAACTTCCCAACCATCCTCCTGAAGATGCAACTCCAGACCAGTTAGTGGCCTATCAGAAACATGTGGCCGATTCTGAACTTGCGAGTTGCATCATGCTGGCCGCTATGGTACCTGAGCTACAAAAGCAGCATGAGCATATGGATGCTCATACCATCGTCTTCCATCTTCATGAGCTGTTTGACGAGCAGGCGAGATCCGAAAGGTTTGTGGTCTCCAGACTCCTCTTCACCTCTAAGATGCAGAAGGCACTTCTGTTTAACAGTTTGTGTTGAAGATGTTGGGGTACATTGAGTGACTAGGCACACTCAGATTTGCAATGGACCACGAACTAAGTATTGACTTAATTCTGCATTGTTTGCCCAAGAGTTACTCACAGTTTGTGATGAACTATCGGATGAACAAAATAGAGACTAACATTCCTGAGATGCTTAACCTGCTGAAGACTGTAGAGCCTTCTGTAAAGCAGGATCAGAAGACGGTACTGTTAGTTGGTTCCTTAAAGAAAGGCTCTAAGAGGAAGCCCAAAGAACAAAATAAGGGAAGGAAGAACTGCCAAAAAGATTGAAAAGGCACCAAAAGGCACTTGCCATCACTGCGGCAAGGAGGGCCACTGGCGAAGAAACTGTAAGGTTTATCTTGAGTCCTTGAAGAAGAAGGCATCCGATGCCCCATCCTCTTCAAGTATCTTCGTTATTGAATGTCACTCTATTTCCTCGGACACTTGGGTACTTGATACTGGGTGTAGCTCACATATATGTAATGACATACAGGGGCTAAGGAATAGAAGAAGACACGTCAAGGAAGAAGCGAATTTGCGAGTTGGAAATGGAACAAAGATTGCTGCTGTTGCCATCGGAACATATTTGCTAAAGCTCCCTACTGGACTTGTCTTAGAATTGGATAATTGTTATTTTGTTCCTTCGTTAATAAAGAACATTGTATCTATTTCATGCTTGAATGAAAAGGGTTATCATTTAACTTTTAGTAACAATTGCTGTTACATAACTTTAAATGGTGTTCTTTATGGGACCGGAACTTTATACAATGGTATCTACACGTTAGATTTATCCGGTGACGTATTCAATATCGAAGTTGGCAACAAACATGCTCGAATAGATAATCAAATAGACTCCTATATGTGGCATTGTCGTCTTGGCCATGTAAGTAAGAAATGCATGACCAAATTACACCGATGTGGAATTCTGGAATCATTTGAACCCGGTTCATTTGATACATGCGAATCATGCTTAAAAGGCAAGATGACCAAATTACCCTTTTCCGAAAAAGGTAAACCAGTGGGAGAATTGCTTGGTCTAATACATACTGATGTATGTGGACCAATGTCAACTCTTGCACAAGGAGGCTATAGCTACTTCATTACCTTTATCGATGATCACTCACGATTCAGATATGTGTTCTTAATGAAACACAAATCTGAAGTTTTTGAGAAATTCAAAGAGTTCAGAAGTGAAGTAGAGAAACAGCTTGGCAAAAGTATTAAGATACTTCGATCCGATCGGGGTGGTGAATACTTAAGTCAAGAGTTTCAAGATTATCTTAGGACAATGGGATATTGTCTCAATGGACTCTGCCATATACACCACAGCATAATGGTGTATCTGAGAGGCGTAACCGAACCTTGATGGACATGGTTAGATCTATGATGAATCATGCAACTCTTCCAAAATCCTTTTGGGGCTATGCGCTTAAGACAACTGTTTACTTACTAAACAGAGTCCCGATCAAGGTAGTCTCTACTACTCCATATGAGACGTGGAATAGTAAGAAACCTCATTTATCTCACCTAAAGATATGGGGTTGTCCTGCTTATGTAAAGCAGACTGTATCAGACAAATTGGATGCTAAGTCTGATAAATGTCTATTTATTGGATACCCTAAGGAAACGAAAGGTTACCAATTCTATCATCCCTTAGAACAAAAGGTATTTGTTTCAAGGCATGCTGTATTTCTAGAAAAAGAATTTCTTTTACAAGAAAACAGTAGGAGTAGCATTGAACTTGAAGAAGTTCAAGAAACTCCAATAGACATTACAGAGACACCTAGTCTAGACCCACAACCAATAACTTATAATGATGAGCTATCAGTTGAACCTAAACAACACCACTTCTTCGTAGGTCTGATAGGACACGCAATATTCCAGAGAGATACGGATTTCTTATAAGTGAATTGAATGACGTGTTACTCATTAACGATGACGAACCTATCAATTATGAAGATGTTCTAAAAAATTCAGAAAGGGATAAATGGCTTGAAGCCATGAAGTCGGAAATGGATTCCATGTACAAAAATCAAGTATGGGACTTGGTTAACCCACCTGAAGGGATTAAGCCAATAGGGTGCAAGTGGGTTTTCAAGAAGAAAACCGACATGGAAGGTAATGTTGTTACCTTTAAGGCTAGATTAGTGGCAAAAGGATATCGTCAAAAACAAGGAATTGATTATGATGAAACCTATTCGCCAGTAGCTATGCTTAAATCCATTCGGATCCTCCTAGCCATAACAGCTCATTATGATTATGAGATATGACAAATGGATGTGAAAACAGCCAACATAAATTATAGACGACCAACATAAATTGAAAGCCTATTTAGTCACACGCACTACGAGTAATCCGAGGGATTTAAAACGAGTTGAAAATTGGATTTTCCAATCAAGAGAGATTAAGTTTGGTTGAGCCAAACGATAAACCGAATCTGAATTTTTCAGAGACGCATCGGGAGCGTAAAATGGCTAAGTCTTTTGAAGACTTAATAGATGAATTAAATAAGTTTAATTCATTGGGGCATGGCTTAGATGGGCCAGCCAAAGAGGGCCTCCATCCTCTTTGCTTGGCCGGCCACAACAAAGGGAGAGAACCAAGTTTTTGGTTTAATTTATAAAATAAACCAAGTGTTGTTTGTTTTATAAAATTATGGATGATATACATTTTTTATATATAATAAACCAAGGTTTGGTTTATTTTTCATGGAAATTAAAATGAACCATGGATTGATTTATTTTATAAAATCAATCATGGATTGATTTACCATGATAAGGAAATTTATTCCATAAGAGAGAAGAGATTTGATTGATTTTTATCATGAATTAAAATATAATTTTAACCATGATATAAAATCAAACTTGGCATGATGGAATAAATTATTCCATATTTGAGAGGCTTGATGATTGAGAGGCCACTATATAAAGGACCCAAGGCAAGGCTTGGGTAATAATCATAGAGATGAAGGCATAGGCTCTCTTCCTCTCTTTCTCTCCTTCTCTTCTCCCCTTCTTGCCGTGCGCCAACCAGCCCCAAGAAGGAGCACCAGCCTGCCACCCCTGTCCTTTCCCTGCCGACCACCACCTGCTGCCGGAGAAGGAAGCTCCGGCCATCTCTTGGCCGGAAGAAGGTGCTGCCAGAATTAGAGTTTGCCGCAAGGATCTTTTTGCCGCAAGCCTCTTCTTTTGCTTCGCCGGAATTTTGATTCTGGCCATCCTTTTGTGGTTAGTCTTCTGACTTCTCTCTTGGTTTTTTTTGTCGTGTTCTCGGAGAATCTAGTAGTTCTCGAGAACACGAAACTCGTGACTTTACGAAGTCATCCCGAAGATACTCGGCGTGGACGCGAATAGAGGCGGAGCTTCCAAGGGATGCTTACGGTTGGATCTCGTCCCTTCCTTCGAGTTACGCGAGGTAATACATAAATTAGTTTATGTTTCTGCAAAATTTCAAATATATGATCATGTCTACACAAGATAAAATTGCATGCTTAGATGTGTGGTTAAATGATTTATAGAAATTATTTATGCTAAACCTTCCGCTGCACGTAATTAATTTTGAAATTACGAACCCGCATCCATGTCAACATGCACCCGGTCCCAACAAGTCTAACCTAACTTGTGTTCACGGTCAACCCCTTTGACCAACCTGGATTTCTCCTGCTTAGCTCTCAACTAGGACTTACCCTGATTCCCAACCAGGTTTGCCTAACCCTCGAGTTAGGTCTAGTCTCTCGGTAGACTTCCACCTTGCCAGCATGCGATCTCCCCGATCCACCTGGACTTCACCTAGTCCCACTAGGTCTTTTCCCATTGCCAGCGTGCGATCTCCCCGATCCACCTGGACTTCACCTAGTCCCACTAGGACTTTTCCCATGCCAGCGTACAATCTCCCCGATCCACCTAGACTTCACCTAGTCAAGTCTCCAGTCAACCTTGACCCACTTGATATCATACGACATTCAAACATCATTATCAAAATCGAAACATCCAAACTTAAGCTCACCCGAGCCTAGTCAAACTAGGTCAACCTTGACCTAACCAAGATTGGACCAACAATCTCCCCCTTTTGATGTTTGACAATATGTTTGAGAAAGACTAATCCCTATTAGTCTTTCAATCTCTCCCCCTTTGACATACATCAAAAACTCTCCCCGAGAGTCTATATAGTCAAAGGCATGCCCAATGAAAGTCTCATACCTTCCATTGGACCCCATGCTCATCCTTGAGCATTCATCATAATGAAGATTTCCAATCTTCATTCTTTCACTTATCCCAAAAATAAAAATTCAAACACATGCTTTTAAGGAAGACCTCCCCCTCAAAACATGCTCTAACCTTCCATCATTGCACCAACAATGAATTTTTGAGTTCCTAAAACTTTAGGAAATTTCAACTTGAGGTTATGAGATTTTGAAATTCAAAACTTGAATAAAAACCTCTTCTTAACCCTATAGTTTTCACCAAAACTATCCCTCTTTTGATTTCACAATGAAATTGACCCAAATGCACTTCTAAAAGTAGATTATGGGGCTAGGGATTGTTAGGTTACTCAAAAATGGGTTATGGGACTAAAAACAGGCAGTTTCAGTCTCACCAATCGATTGATGTTGGGAACCAATCGATTAAACCATGCCTTAATCGATCAACTGATCGATTATGACCGCCCTTAATCGATCAACTAATCGATTAGGGAGTTTCTGATTTTTGAAATTAATTTCAGTCTGAATTTCAGAAATTCCTAAATAATTCTACAAAATTTGAAAAATCTCGAAATTTTGTGTAGACATTATTTATGACATATACTATCAGAGAAAAATAATTTTATATGAAAATACCTCCCTTTTTCAAAGATTGATACAAAATTTGAAACTATTGAGATATTTCAATGTTTCACTTCATTTCGTATCCAATTCATCAATGATGAGTGCTATCAAAAGATAGTCTTCACCAAGGTTTTCCAAGATAGTTTTGAAATAGGTTTCAAAAACAATTTCCAACCATGTTCCTTGGGCTAAATGCACATGACTTGTACATTAGCTTTCCCAATAATTGGAGTTCATTTATATTCATGTTTTAATACACCTAAAACTCAATAGAATGCACATTGATCAACCCAAAACACACACAAGTCAACTTATGGTCTTGGTGAGATGTGAAAGTCATATTCTCCCTAAACTAAGGGTTCATGCATTTTTACCTAGGCATTATAAACTTTGATCATCCACCTAGGATGTCAAATAATGCCAATGTCCTTAATTCAATAAGAATTAAATTAATGCATGATAATGACTATGACATGTGTCATATGAGAATTTTCAACCGAAAATATTATGGCATGTGATAGATGATGCATGTATGACATGACATGTAATAATTTCATAATAAAAAATGAATAGATAAATATGATGTCATGACATGTGATGGGGCACACATAAATCATGGCATAATAGCATAAAAGAAAAATACCTAGATTTTCTATCTAAGTATCAATAACTCATCGCTAAGCCATTGATCATCCTAACTTTGCCCCTAATTTCCAAGATAATGTCAAAACTCCCCAACTTGGCCTATCTTTGGATTCTAACCTAGTTGTGCCAACTTTATTGAGTTCAATCTTTCAAAACTATAGTTTGACACAAAATTTACTCCTCCTAGAGTAAACAATTGATTCATTCATTTTCAAGGGTAGAAACTCCTTGAAAATGTCCCAAAGTGCCAACTTCATCAAGGTTAGGTTAACTACCCTTCCAATTTGAGTTGACACTCCCTAGACCTATCTAGGGTGTGGCGAACACACTCTTAGGAACCCAAACCTATTGGTGCTCCTTGGGTGTTCTAGGTATTCATTAGGGATAACTTCCCTTGATACCTTCCTAATGACCTTTTTAGACTTCTCCAAAGTCTTAGTCATGTTGATCTTGTCTTGATCAACCTTAGGGATAGCTTCCCTTGTGGCTTTGACTTGACTTCTTGACCTGGATTGAGTTCAATACCTATATGGAACTCTATGATAGGATAGACCATCATCCTTAGTTTTAGGTTTGTATCCCAAACCTTTCTTGCTTCTAGAGGATCCTTGATTTCCTAAATCTAGGTTTTGAATTTTTGATCCCTTAAGTAGATTTTCTATTTTCTTGAGGGATTTTTCCAATTTATCAAGTTTTGACCTCAAAACTTGATTTTCAATCATTACCTCATCAAGGCTTTGTTTTCTAATATAGCCTTGGAAATTGTTTCTCTTGGCCTTGTGTTGGGTAGGTCTACCGTGGAAAGTTCTACTTTGCTCCCTATCTTTAGATGTGGTAGTCCTAGCATGGAAAGCTCTATAGTTTTCCTTAGGTTTCTCATGCCTCCTATGTTCATGATAAATTGCATTAAAATGATAATAATTATTTCTAGCATGCACATTATCATGATGAGAATAAGAACCATTACCTAATGGTACCTTAGTCTTGTTCTTGGAGGCTCCCCCTTGATTTGAGCTCCTCCTTTTTGCCTTAGTCGGATCCTTCCCCTTTGGACATTGATTCCGATAATGTCCCTTTTGTTTACATGAGAAGCACACAATGTGCTTCTTATCCTTCTTTACTTTGGGGCCGACCTCCTTTGGCTTCTCCTTGGTCTTGGGTGTCACTTGCACCTTCTTCTTGACCAAAGTAGGACACTTACTTTTGTAGTGCCCTTTTTCCCTACACTCAAAACAAATGATATGGTTTTTATTCTTACAAATTGAAATTTCTATACCTTTGCTTGTAGGAGTGGCACGTGACTCTTCACTCGATCCGGAAGTAGAAGCTTCTTCTTTTTCCGGAGTTGAAGATCTTTGCTCCCCCTCAATCCTAGAGGAAGAGACTTCTTCTTTTTCTTCCTCTGCCAATGCTTCTTGAATTTCCTCCCCGGATGTTGAGCATCTCTCAACTTCCGAGTCCTCTTCACTTGAAGAATCTCCCTCTTCGGATTTGTTTTGATTTGGTAGAGTGGAGGGATCTTCATGAAGCTTTGCCAATTTGCTCCAAAGCTCTTTGGCATCTTTGGATTCTCCAATTTTGTCCAAGATGTTGCTCGGTAAAAGATTGACCAATAACTTGATCACTTTGTTGTTGGCCTCGCATCTTTTGATTTGCTCCTCGCTCCATTTGCTTTTCTTGAGGAGCTTTCCTTTAGTGCTTGTTGGAGCTTCAAAACCCTCCATTAGAGCGAACCATTGCTCTATCTCCATCATGAAGTAATTTTCAATCTTTGACTTCCAAAGATCGAAATTTGCCTTGTCGAATGATGGGGGTGCCCGGGTGTCGTAGCCAAACTCCATTTTTGAAGTTGAACCCTCTTGATGATGACTTCTTGAAAATAGGGTTTCTTCCAACTTCTTCTTCTTCCTCTAGCTCTTGCCCTCTTGGCGATGGGTCCAAAGAAGAGCAACCTCACTCTGATACCACTTGTTAGGACCGGTAGGAGAGCTAGAGGGGGGTGATTAGCTCCGGTTTGCTCCGTGATGATTTGTTGCGACGGAAGACTCGAGCAAACGCTAACACTTTGGATTTACTTGGTATCCACCTCCTTGAGGTGACTAATCCAAGGATCCGCTCTCCTCACTCTCTCATACACTATGAAAGATCTCCTTCTTGAGGTGGAGAAACCTCTTACAAGCTTCCAAGAAGAAACAACAAGATCACAAAGCAAAATACAAATTGAATCTTACAAGATTTACACAAATGAGTCCTCTTGCTTTTCTTGCTTTCTTCAAGCTTGAAATTGCCTCTAGAACCTTGGAAATGCAGCAGCAATATCCTCCAAGGCTTCCCTTGAAATGATACTGAAGAAGGAGAAGAAGGCAAGAAGAGATGCCGCTTCAACCTGCGTGAAAAGCCCTATATACTCGACGCCTAGGGTCTCCCAATCGATTACCCAATCGATTACCACGTCAGATTTAGCCGTTCAACGGCTATTTTTCGAACCTTAATCGATTAGCCAATCGATTAAGGACAACCTTAATCGATTGCTGAATCGATTCAGCACCTCTCTGTTCTCTCACGCAAACTGCAGTAATCGATCACTCAATCGATTACTGGACCCCTTAATCGATTGACCAATCGATTAAGGGAAGGCTGAATCGATTACCCAATCGATTCAGCCACCTTCTGTTCTTGCAACAAACCTCTCTTAATCGATTACTCAATCGATTCACTCTCTCCTTAATCAATTACCCAATTGATTAAGATCCTCCTTAATCAATTACCTAATTGATTAAGACCCTTCTTAATCAATTACCCAATTGATTAAGATCGTTTCTGTTCTTGCGAGACAACAACCCAATCGATCACCCAATCGATTGAGTCCAACCTAACTTGTGTTCATGGTCAACCCCTTTGACCAACCTGGATTTCTCCCGCCTAGCTCTCAACTAGGACTTAACCTGATTCCCAACCAGGTTTGTCTAACCCTCAAGTTAGGTCTAGTCTCTCGGTAGACTTCCACCTTGCCAGCGTGCGATCTCCCCGATCCACCTGGATTTCACCTAGTCCCACCAGGACTTTTCCCATTGTCAGCGTGCGATCTCCCCGATTCACCTGGACTTCACCTAGTCCCACTAGGACTTTTTCCATGCCAGCGTACGATCTCCCCGATCCACCTGGACTTCACCTAGTCAAGTCTCCAGACAACCTTGACCCACTTGACATCATACGACATTCAAACATCATTATCAAACATCGAAACATCCAAACTTAAGCTCACCCGAGCCTAGCCAAACTAGGTCAACCCTGACCTAACCAAGATTGCACCAACACCGAGGGCGGCCATGCATAGGGCCTTGCCCTTCTGGGGATCTCTTTCAAATGAGAGAGATCTTCGGGGTGCCGACCCTCGACTCCTTCCCCGCGACGTCGACCGAGACCGATGTCAGGTTTCGTTTTCCCCGACCTTCTGCCGCCGGGGGGAAAGGCTTCGCCGTGGAGATCTTCGGTGATACCCTGCTTTATTCCACTTTCTCCGAGGTTTGGTGTCTGCCTCTTCATCGAATCTCTTCTTCAAGGCGTGACACTCCTCGGTGGAGTGTGTTGTGCTGCTATGAAACCACAGTACTTCGACCCTGGCTCTGGCTGCTCAGTATCCACCGTCTCAACCAGCCTTCGCCTACCCGCCCACTGGTCCTTCCCGAGGTGAAGGTCTTTTCCTCGAGTTGGAGCTGGGGGCTCCCTCCATTCAGACCGAGGAATGGCTGGAGGGAGGACTCCGGCTGGTTCCTTGCGGCTGGCGTATTGTACTTTCTCCACGTTGACGTGCTTGACAGAACGCCCCAGTAGATCATCGAAGCTGACCGGGGGGGGGGGGCTTCTTCACCAGGGATCGGAAGGAATCACCTTCTGCGAGCCCTTGGGTGTAAGCGCTGAAGAGGATTTCGGATGTTGCACTAGGCACGTCTTGCGCCACCCTGTTGAACCGCTGGATGTACTCCTTAAGCGGCTCCTTCGGCTTCTGCTTGAGGGCTAACAGATTGAGCGTCGTCTTTTGATAACGGCGGCTGCTGGCGAAGTGGTGGAGGAAGGCGGTTCTAAACTATGTAAAGGAGTTGATAGAACATTGTGACAGCCTCTGGAACCATCGTTGGGCTGCTCCAGACAGGGTGTTTAGGAACACCCGGTACTTTATACCATCAGTATACTGGTGCAGGAGTGCCGCGTTCTCAAACTTGCATACGTGATCTTCTGGATCCGTCTTCCCGTCATAATCGACGATCCCGGGCCCACGGAACTGCTTCAGCATGGGATCTTCCACAATCTCATATGAGAAGGGAGTAGAAGGAACCTTATGGGAGACCTTAGGTTCCTCCCTTTTCCCATGTCCTTCTTCGTGCCTTTGTGCGCTGGAGGCTACCGAGTGGGCCTTCTCGATATCTCCAGGAGAGTCTTTTCGGGGACCTAGAGCGGCTCGGTCCCATCGTTCCACTGGTGTGACAGATCTCCGCGAGTGTGAGATGGAGACTCTAGGGATCTCCTCCTGCGCAGGAGTCTCTTGTTGTGAGGCAGCTTGTTCGACTTGGTGCTGCTCAAGTGCTTCTTTGATGGTGTTGACCACCAAGCAGTCCAGTTCTTTCCTCGTCAGGACAATGACTTTTTTTACCAATAATTAAATAATAATAATTTTTATGCTCCTTTGAACAAATTTCTACATCTTTCCAAATTCAACAGCCCTTTAAGGTCAAAGTAATATAATCCAAAATCAATCTGAAACGGCGATGAAGTCAAATTAAAGGTACAACATCTTGAACCCATCAATATGCAGCATGCATGTTCTCATTCATCAGATATATTTACTTTTTGACCATAAATAAAAAACAAAAGGTCTTTTGATTCAATCCCAATCGATGAGAATTATGCATTGACTTCATTGCGACTTGTAATCCGTATAAATTATGACAATGTTAAAATGGCAAAATACCATTTTGGGTGGCAAAAACTAATCTGACCACCTTATAATTTTTAATATCATTTTAGATTTTTTTTATTTTAAAATAAATCATAATATGTGTTATGTCAGTGTAGTAAAAAATATACATATTTATATTTGAAATATATTACATGAGAATAAATATGTATATTTATATAAATATATTAAAAATGATAAATTTTAATTGTAAAATACTATTTTAGGTGGTCATACTCTAACCATCAAGAATTACTGATAAATTATTTATTCATTTACATGGATTATGTTGTTTCACATTATGCCTTGAGCCTTAATTAACTATTTGTTATTAATAATCAATGCCTTTTTATCTGCAATTCTTGATGGTTAGAATCTAGCTAGCTAGAATGAATTTTTATAAATAAAAAATATTAATTTAATATGAAAATAAATAAGAAAAAATTATAATTTAATATGAAAATAAAAATAAAAGCATATAATTGGATTTAACCATCTTTAATGTTCTTTAAAATTATAAAAAAATCATAATAGATTTTTATAAGTTAAAAAATTAATTTAATATAAAAATAAATAGGAAAAGATATTATTTAATATGAAATAAATAGGGAAAAAATAATTTAATATGAAAATAAATAGGAAAGGATATAATTTGATTTAAATATTTTTAATAATAATTTAAATTTTTTAAAAAATAAGAAAAAAAATTTAACTGGTTAGATTCTAACCATTTAATATTGTTTCCTTTTTATTTCAATAAGATACTTTAATTGAATTGGATTAACTAATCCGTGCCTCGGCAACAACAGCGAAGTTTAGTGGTTAACCAGTAATAAAATCACTATAAATTAGGCATTAAAACAACATTTTTCACCGCACTACTGTTTTCCCGCCCTGTTGTTTCTCCTTAAAGAGCATTAATAAACTTCATTTGAGAAAAATGTTTAAGTAAATTCTTCCTTTTGTGCAAAATTTCTTTAGCAATTCTGATCGACTAGAGGAAAGTAGAAATTCGCAGAGGGTATTTGATTATATAATAAACTTTTTGTTTTTTAAAAAAAAATTGAAAGGGTGAAATTTTAGATAACTGGACGGACGATGAGGCATCACCTTATACGTGTATTTTTGTGCATGTCAGAGGAGGAGCAGGCCTGGTCCATGCGTCACCACGTGCAAGATAACGTGGATAGCCGTGCATTCAATTTCAGGGCGGGCAGAGGGAACAACAAAATGCGACGTTCGGCAATAAAGACGATTCGTTTGTCGACACTCTCGTTAATTTATCCCCTAAATGATATGTGAAAGAATTAAATTATGATAATTATTAATTTAAATATTATAATTAAGAATTTGGATAAAGAGTATAAATTTATAATGTCAAATTTAACAGACATGATATTTTTTATATACATATTTGATCATCGGATGATCGGACACTTTCGACCGCCGTCCCAAATCAAATTATATCCTGAGGGTACGATGAACCCGTCGAGGATTACTGTAATTAAAGTTTTACGTCATTCACGTTGAGTTTCACGCTGTAAATTCACATTGTGTATCATTTAACGCAAGAAAAAAATGACGAACATATTAACTTTATCAGATTTTAATTAAAATCTTACAAAATAAAATATTTGATGACAAAAGACGATTTACTTGCTTCAGCGCCCCGCCAATTCATCCCAGGATGAATACAAAGAAGATAACTTACGGAGATTATTAACTCGAATGCTAAAATTAGTACGTAAGAAAGATGAATATTTTATTAAATTTTAATCTTCAAATTTCACAACGCTCCTACACTAATCATGAATTACAAAATAGAACTTTTAGAAAATAAGGATGTGTAGTGTGATGATGGGAACAACGAATCTTAAATGAATTTAATAGTCATGAATAAATTTATGATGATGTATGTTTATTTTATATTTTAAAATAAATTATTTAAATAAATTTAATAATTTATTAAATTAAATAAAAATTTATGTTAATTTATGTAATATATTTAATTTGTTAATTTATGTAATAATATTTCATGAATAAAATCCATAAATAAATAAATTTAAATTATCAAATATAATAATTAATTAAATAAGTAAAAAAATTAAATATATACCTGAATTGAGGTTTTAATATTATTTAAATAAATGAAGCACAAATTAATTTTGAATCAAACTTATAAAAAATAAATTAAATCAATTTTAAATAATTTAATTCATCCAAATTTAACAAACCACGTCTTTTACAACCTAAAATATTTATCCCCTCTCATGCAATCTGACAAATTTAAAAAATGAGTAGTTTGAATTGGGTTAGATTTAGAGGGAAATTGTAGGTCAATTGCCTGTTATCCTTCCACCGTTGATTGAGGGTGAGTAATGACTGCTCTGTGAAGCCAGCCTGGCCCATTGCCCTCCTCTTTAAGAACCGACCTCATCGGGCCTTCGCCCAGCTCGTCCGGACCACCATCAACTTGGAATGGGCAGGCGAAGAATAGCACAATGATTCCACGCCACTAAATCGAACCGATTCATTCCAATCACTCAAAGCCCCCGCTTGGGTTACAAGCTGACGCAACACAGCTCGGTGATGGAGGTGCCCACAAATGCTAATGTAAAGGTGCCGGTTCTCCTTGTGCTACCAGATGTGGGACTAAAAGACCATACTTTAATTTGGGTTGTTTGATATTTTAGGGGCAATTTGTTCCTTAATAATATGCCTTCCTATATTTAACTCATTAGCCCAATGTTCATGAATAAATTTCGTATTCAACTTTGTATGAATTTATTTATGTTCATTTAATATACACAAAATGAATTAAATAAGTAAATTTAAATAACTCGTTAAACTAAATAAATTTGAACACATATGTATTCAATTCGTTAATATTAGTGAACAATTTTTGTAAACAATGTTAATAACAACGTTAATGAATAATATTTATGAATCATATTCATTGATAAACTTTATCAAGATATTAAATATATAAAAAATAATTCAAAAATAAAAAAACAAACTTATATTATCTAGCTCAATCACCAATCAAACGAACTTAAAATATAAAAGTTTTAAATATTAATCAAATAAATTTAAATTGAGAATTCCAAAATAACTAAATGAACTAAAGCTCAAGTCAAGCCTTAACTAAGCTTAAACTCGTAAAAAAAAATCAAATCAAGTTTGAATAATCATTTTAATAGTTTAGTTGATTTTAAACTTTACTTGATTTGACTTGGTTATCTTATCAAAGTCTAGGGATGATAATTTTCTCCACAGATTTTGGGCCCAATGAGGAGAACCTGAAACGGAAGCGAGTTCAGGGAGAATTTCGTGTATAGATTCAGGTTTAAAGATTTTTAAATCCCTATATTTAAACATGAGAAGGTATAGGGATGCTATTTTCATCTCTGAACTTGCCTCAATACAATACAATGGGAGCCGGGGATTAGGGCTGTAATCGAACCGAGCCGAGCCGAATACCTGAGAGTTTGAGTTTGGTTTGTTTATTATTGAGTCGAGCTCGAGGTTAATTTATCGAATATAGTGATGGCTCGCGAGCATATTCGAGCCTAATCGAGCCCTAAACGAACTTACCAAATATAAATTATTCATCAATTTATTGAAAAAATAAATTATATATTCTAAAAAATATAAAATATTTACTAAAATCTATGATTTTATTAATACAAATGAGCTTTATTAGATATTTTATATTTATTAAATGTAAAAGTGTCAAAATTATATTTTTAATGTTAAATATTAATTTTATATTTTACAAACTAGCTCACGAGCTTATTAACGAACATGTTCACGAGCTAACGAATCGAATACTGCTGAGTTTGAATTTGGTTCGTTAATATTAACGAGTTTTATTAAACGAGCTCGAACGAGCTTCTATCAAATCGAGCTCCGAATAGTTCACGAGCGGCTTGATTCATTTACAGCCCTACTGGGGATGACGATGAAGATGGGGATGGGAATGGAGATTCTTCGATTAATTCAGTAAATGTTAAATGAGAGACGGTGATCACTATACTTTTGTGATCTATTTGAGATTATTTATGTTTATCTTATATCTAAAATAAATTAAATAAATAAATTTGGATAATTTTTAAATTAAATAAATAATTTTGAATACATGTGTATTTAATTTGTTAATATTCATGAATAAATATTTATAAATAATATTCATAAAAAATAAAAAAAATCAAATTGAATAAGTAAAAAATTTAAACATTCAAACGTACCTGAATTGAGATTTTCATATCATTTAAATGAATGCATCCGAAATTAAGTTTGAATCAAACTCAAACTTATATAAAATAAATTAAATCAAATTTAAATAATCATTTTCATATTTTGATCCATCCAAATTTTAACACATCAGCTGGTTTATTCTCCGGCAATTTGAAAATTTTGAAAATGATTAATTTGAATATATTGGATTTAAAGGAAATTGTGAAGGCCCAATTCGTCCGGCCCACCATCAACTCAGAACGGGCAGCTCGCACAATTGACCCAAGCCTTTAATTCCAAACGATTCATTCCAATCACTCGAAGCCCCCGCTTCGGTTACAGGCTGGCGCAACACAGCTTTTATATGCCGCCTGTTTTATATGGTGTATTTGTATGGTGTTGGGATGCTAGTGTGGGGTCTAGCCCAATATTTGAGCTAATGTATGAAATCTTAATATAGTGGGATATGTGGTATCTCGATATTCTGTACTCATGATATATGAATTGAGATTTTTACCTCATGAAATATTTTTTATATAATGTAACAATTTCAAAAAAAAATACCAGGCTGTTGGTTTGTTTGATATAGGGGCAATTGCTCCTTAATGCGATGCCACCCTATATATAACTCATTAGTCGACTCACAATTGCTTCTTTTAGTGTTGGGTATGATTGTAAATGAATCGAAAATTCATAAATAAGTTTGGTGTTCAGATTAATATAAACTTATTTATACTCATTCAATATATATAAAATCAATTAAATAAATAAATTCGAATAACTCGTTAAACTAAACAAATAAATTTGAACGTATATATGTTCAATTTGTTAATATTCATAATCATATTCGTAAATATTATTAATGAACAATGTTAGTGAACAATATTTGTGAATGATAAACTTTTATCAAGTTGCTAAATAAGCAAAATAAATTCAAAGTTGAAGAATTCAGCGCCCTACGAGATCAACACGAGCGTTAGGGGAATACGTCGGAGGTTGTCTGGCGGAGCTCACTCCGACGAGCAAGTCAGTGTCTCGATGGAGAAGAATAGAAGACAGAAGAAGGTACAAGTAGTAGAGAGTGCGTTTCTCTTTTACCGGAGGGGTTGGACTACCTTTTATACCTGTGGCGATTGCCTTGGCACGCCCCCATGATCGATGTCACGTCCCCCCCCCTCCCCCCTTTGGCGGTTACTGGATAGCCCTTGAAACAGTCCACGCTGTCATTATGTGTTTCGACCTGTTGCGACATTAATGGGTCATAATGACTCCGTGATAGTAGGAATGCTTATCTGTAGATTCGCTGTTACAAGATTAGAACGGAAAAACGGCAACAAGAATAATATAGAACACACCAGATTTACGTGGAAAATCCTTGACGGAAAAAACCACGGGCAGAGGAGGAAAAAATCACTATGAACGGTGGAATACAAAGTTGGCAACTCTCATACCATAACAAAGTAAAGAGAAGTAGAGAAAAGGAGAGGTAGAGAAAAGAAAGAAGAGATAACCAAAAAGCTTTCTTGATTGATTGATTCAACTTGTCTATGAGATACACAATTTACAGGGACCTTAGAATACTTAGTCAAATAAAAAATTAATAACAAAACTGTTAATTAACAGATTTATAAAGAATCTGTTAATTAACATATTAATAAGAAAATATCTAATAAATATTAACAGATTAAACAGAATTCGGGTCACCAAATTCTAACAATCTCCACATTGACGTGAATTCCACAAATCTTCAAATGAACATTCTCCACCTTTTTCACAAAAGTCCCACAGGCAAATCTCAGCATCTAGCATCAACCAAGTCCAAGTAATGCTTTGTCCTCTCATGAAACATCTGATCCTTCGTGAGGAAAATAACACTCTGACTATCACAAAAGATTGTAGTAATCTGTAAATCTTCACTAAGCTCACTGAAGAGTCCTTTCGGCCAAATAGCTTCCTTACAAGCTTTCCGTAAGTGATCTTTTTTTATTCATATCACCTTGTGACGGCAACATCACCTATTACTGTGGATCCCTGCAGAACATATAAATTGGCGGTTCTCCTTAGTCCCTTCATCACAACAAGAGACCCTTTACTGACCTTCACAGCTCCACCTTCACCAGTGTACTTGTATCCTTTAGAATCAAGAACACTCAAAGAGATCATATTTCTCTTCAAATCAGGAACGTGTCTCACATTACCAAGTGTCCTAAGGACACCATCAAACATCTTAATTTTGACCGTACCAATACCAGCAATTCTGCAAGATGTATTATTGCCCATCAAAACGGCACCACTCGAAACCATTTCATATGTTGAAATCCAGTCCCGATTGGGACACATATGAAACGTACAACCAGAATCAAGAATCCATTCCTCACTCTTCTTCAAATCAGCATCAAAGGCAACGAGAAGTTCACCATCACTGTAATTTTCGGCAACATCAGCCTCACCAGACTTATCTGATTGTTTTCCTTCGAATTTTCACCTGCCCTTTTATTCTTATTCTGCAGCTTATAATATTCAGATTTGATGTGACCCTTCTTCTTGCAATAATTACATATCTTATCGCTATTTCTGGATTTCGATCTGCCCCTGATATTACCATCAGAGTCTTCCTCCTGAGTCTTTCCTCGAATAATAAGACCCTCACTCTGAGTCTCAGATTCTTCGACAAGCTGTTTCATTTTCTCTTTTGAGAATAATGAATCATAAACTTCATTCAAAGTAAGAGTATCACGACTATATAAAATAGTATCTCTAAAAGCCGTATATGACGAGGGTAAAGAACACAGTAAAATCAATGCTAAATCTTCATTGTCATATTTGACCTCCAAAGCCTTTAAGTCAGAGACAATTTCCTTAAACACGGTCAAGTGATCTCTTAACGACGTACCTTCTGTCATGCGATGAGAATACAAACGTTGTTTCAGACCCAGTTTGCTCGTAAGACTTTTTCTCATGCACAACTGCTCCAGTTTTAGCCATAGTGCAGCAGCAGATTTCTCCTTCAAAACATCCTGTAAAATCTCATTCGATAGATGAAGGTAGATCTGAGATAGAGCTTTTCGATCCTTACGTTCCTTTTCCTCCTTTGTCCATGTCGAGGGCATGTTGTCTATCCCGAACAGTGCGTCATCCAAGTCCATATGCGCTAGCACCGCTCGCATCTTAACCTACCACAGCGTCTGGTGTTGCGATCCAAAAGCGGAATATCATACTTCATGCTTACCGTTGTCATTAATCCCATTTGAAATCCTCAAAATCAATCTTGCTCTGATACCACTTGAAACGAGATTAGAAGGGAAAAACGACAACAAGAATAATAGAGAACACACCAGATTTACGAGGAAAATCCTTGACGGGAAAAACCACGAGCAGAGGAGGAAAAAATCACTATGAACGGTGGAATACAAAGTTGGCAACTCTCATACCATAATAAAGTAAAGAGAGGTAGAGAAAAGGAGAGGTAGAGAAAAGAAAGAAGAGATAACCAAAAAGCTTTCTTGATTGATTGATTCAACTTGTCTATGAGATACACAATTTATAGCGACCTTAGAATACTTAGTCAAATAAAAAATTAATAACAAAACTGTTAATTAACAGATTTATAAAGAATCTATTAATTAACATATTAATAAGAAAATATCTAATAAATATTAACGGATTAAACAGAATTCGGGTCACCAAATTTTAATATTCACAATGGAAGGAGGATCGTTGCTTAAGGTCGAAGGAAGCTTGGGCTCTGCTTCCTCGAGGTGATCTCGGGGTCTTTTGGCTGGGGCGATCGCGGGCGCTCTACTTCCCCAAGGTGATATCGGGGCCCGACTTCCCGGCGTGCTCCCAGGAGGGGTTTTCAGATTTGATTTTTCAGGGCGTGTTTCCCGAGAGGGGCCTGATAGCTCTGAAAGGAGAGTCGCTCAGACTTGTCGCGTTTCGTCACGTATCTTCTTCATCCACGTGCCCGCCATGGGCTACTCAACCCATCATACATATTAACTTCATCAAATTTTAATTCAAACATTATAAAATAAAACATTCGGAAGTAAAAAATGATTCATTCATTTCAGCGCCCCATCAATCCATCCCAGGATGAATACAAAGATAAATCATGGGGATTATTAGTTTGAATATTATAATTAATGTACGAGGACGGATATATTGATTTTATCAAATTTTGATCTACATCATGAATTACAAAATAGAATTTAATAGTCATAAATAAATTTATGATTATGTATGTTTATTTTATATTTTAAAATAAATTAAATAATTAAATTTAATAATTTATAAAATTAAATAAAAAATTTTAAAATATATATATTTAATTTGTTAGTTTATGTGAATAATATTTCATGAATAATATTCATAAATAAATAAATTTAAATTATCAAATATAATAATTAATTGAGTAAAAAAATTTAAATATATGTCTGAATTGAGGTTTTCATATCATTTAAATAAACGAAGAACAAATTAAATTTGATTCAATCTTATAACAAATAAATTAAATCAATTTTAAATAATTTGATTCGTCCAAATTTAACAGACATTTTTTACCACCACCTGAAAATTTTATTTGACAAATTTTAAAAATGATTGGTTTGAATTGGGTTGGACTTAGAGGTTTAAGTGTGAGCTAATTGTACCAACGCATGTTATCCTTCAACCGTTGATGGAGGGTGGGTAATGACTGCTCTGTGAAACCAGCCTGGCCCATTGCCCTCCTCTTTAAGAACCGATCTCATCGGGCCTTCGCCCAGTTCGACCGGACCACCATCAACTTGGAACGGGCATGCGAAGAATCGCACAATTATTCCACCGGGCTAAATCCGTCCGCTTCATTCCAATCACTCAAAGCCCCCGCTTGGGTTACAAGCTGACGCAACACAGCTCGGCGATGGAGGTGCCGACAAATGTTAATGTAAAGGGGCCATTGGTCCAAAGCTACCAGATGTGGGACTAAAAAAATAAAGAAAAAAAAACCATAAATTAATTTGGGTTGTTTGAAATTTTAGGGGCAATTTGTTCCTTAATGCTATGCCACCCTATATTTAACTCATTAGTCCCAAATTAATTCTAGTCGAATGTCCATAAATAAATTTTCTATTCAACTTTGTATGAATTTATTTGTGTTTGTTTAATATACACAAAATAAATTAAATAAGTAAACTTAATTAACTCGTTAAATTAAATAAATTTGAATACATATGTATTCAATTTGTTAATATTCGTAAATAATATTAATAACATAGTTAATGAATCATTAATAAACTTTATCAAAATATTAAATAAATAAAAAATAATTAAAAATAAAGAAACAAACTTTCATTATCAAGCTTAATTGCCAACCAAACGAACTTAAAATATAAAATTTTAAACATTAATCAAATAAATTGAAATTGAGAATTCCAAAGAACTAAAGCTCAAGTCAAGCCTTAATTAAGTTGTTTAAACTCATAAAAAAAATTAAATCAATCTTAATAATCATTTTAATAGTTTGATTTTTTTTAGACTCTACTTGATTTGACTTAGTTATCTTATCAAAGTCTAGGGATGATAATTTTCTCCACGGTTTTTAGGCTCAATGAGGAGAACCTGAAACGGAAGCGAGTTCAGGGAGAAATTCGTGTATAGATTCAGGTTTAAAGATTTTTAAATCCCCATATTTAAACATGGGAGGGGTATAGGGATGTTATCCTCATCTTTGAACTCGCCTCAATACTACACAATTGGAGTCGGGGATGAGGGTGAAGATGGGAATGAGATGGAGATTTTCCGATTAGTTCATTAAATGTTAATTGAGAAACGGGGATGATTATGTTTTTGTGGTCAATTTAAGATTATTTATGCTTATCTTATATCTAAAATAAATTAAATAAATAAATTTGGATATTTTGTTAAATTAAATAAATAATTGTGAATACATGTGTATTTAATTTGTTAATATTCATGAATAATATTCATAAAAAATATTCATAAAAAATAAAAAAAATAAATTATCAAATTGAATGATTAAAAAATTTAAACATTCAAACGTACCTGAATTAAGATTTTCATATCATTTAAATGAATGAATCATAAATTAAGTTTGAATCAATCAACGGTAAGGTTGCTTTAAATCCCTAATGGGGAGTCAAACTTTGCATTCACTCCCCACACAAGTTTTTGTTTGTTTTTGCTCCCCAATGGAACTGAGTATAAAAGTGTAAAAATTGAATATACATCACTGAAAACTGAGTATAAAAGAGTGAAACTTGAGTATAAAAGAGTGAAAATTGAGTACAAGGTTATTGATGTGGTGGATGCAAACTGCCATACTCAGTTTTTTAACTTTTATACTCAATTTTCTTCAAATAATACTCACCAAACATCACATCAGGGACTGCATGCAAAGAAATATTTGGGTAGGGATTGCATGCAAAGTTGACTTGGTAAGTGGGGAGTTTAGGAAAATTTACCCTTGAATCAAACTCAAACTTATAAAAAATAAATTAAAACAAATTTAAATAATCATTTTCATATTTTGATCCATCCAAATTTTAACACATCAGCTGGTTTATTCTCCGGCAATTTGACAAATTTTGAAAATGATTAGTTTGAATAGAGTTGGATTTAAGGAAAATTGTGGAGGCCCAATTCGTACGGCCCATCATCAACTCAGAACGGACAGGTTGTACAATTGACTCAAGCCTTTAATTCCAAAAGATTCATTCCAATCACTCAAAGCCTCCGCTTCAGTTACAAACTTACAGACTGCCGCAACATAACCGGCTTAGGAGGACTCCGACAAATGTTAATGTAGAGGGGCAATTTCTATGTAAGCTACGAGATGTGGGACTAAAAGGCCAGACTGTTGGTTTGATAAGGGGCAATTGCTCCTTAATGCGATGCTACCCTATATATATAACTCATTAGCTCACTCACAATTGCTTCTTTCATGGTGTTGGGTACGGTTGTAAATGAATCCAAAATTCATAAATAAGTTTGATGTTCAGATTAATATAAACTTATTTATGCTCGTTCAACACATATAAAATCAATTAAATAAATAAATCGAAACAACTCGTTAAACTAAACAAATAAATTTGAACACATATATGTTTAATTTGTTAATATTCATAATAATATTTGTAAATATTATTAATGATCAATATTTGTGAATGATAAACTTTTATCAAGTCGCTAAATAAACAAAATAAATTCAAAAATAGATAAATAAATTGTTGGATATGATTTTGATGCCATCGATCGTTGAAAGTCAAGTTTGACTTCAAAATCGAAATCTACGTTTTGCGTAGATAAATCTGGACTATTTATTTGCTCAAAACCGAATAAGGGTGAATGAGAAATTAATTGTTCAAGATACGCTCAATGGTGGTCGTCGGATCAAAGATCTGGACAGATCGCTAGAAGGTGCGATCTGGAGCGTCGGATCAAAGATCTGAATGTGAAGAGGGAGAATGGATCTGAGGCGTCGGATTAAATGTTCTAATCTGACGGCCGAGATCAAGATGGATCTGAAGAGTTATAACTCTTCAGATCAAGGGACGAGATTAAATGACCTTTAAAGGGTTATGAACTGATGGTTCGGATCAGTCCTCGCCAAGGGTCACTTGCCTCTTCACCTACTATATAAAGGATCCCTCCTTTGGAAATATTCATTCATTCAATCATTCGAAGCATTCAAGCATCTAAGCATTAGAGAGCTCATCTTCTGCATCGAGAGTCCGAAAATCCTACGGAAAGGTTCGCCGGTCTCGAAATTTGAAGTGCTACTATTCCGAGACGACGTCGTTGTATCTTGGGAACGAATTACTGCTATCCGTGAGCACCGTAGCGGAGCAATATCGTTTTACGAAGATAGTGTCCAACACTAGCCTCGACGTAAACAAATTCAGTTTGCTACCTCCCGGCAGTAACCTCCCGGAAGTTCTGACGGTCGAGTAAAATCGACTAAGTCAAATACCGCGAGGATTACAAAAAGGTCACAGGACCGCCAACATAAATTTGTATTATCAAACTAAATAACCAACTAAACGAGTTTAAAATGTCAAAGTTTCAAACAATCAAATAAGTTTCACCCAAGATAAATCCAAAACCAAGCTCAAGCTCGTAAAAAAGAAATCAAACCAAGAACAATTATTTTAATAGTTTAGTTAATTTTAAACTTCATTTGATTTAACTTGATTATCTCATGAAACAAACTTTACATTATTAACGCTCTAAGTGTTGGGATACAAAACTTACCACTTCAATCATTGGAGACCCTCTTTATGGCGAGTTGGTGAAAATAAAGTGTCAAATTAAATTAATTAAATGCTTCTCACTTGCCATAAAATAAGATGACCTTCGAGAGATTCCAAGAAGAAGGGCATTTAACTTGTAAGAGGCAAATTGTAGTGTCCATGACAAAAAAAAAACTATGGGAATCTAATCAAGATAACTGAGTTTCATCTATATCCATTTGATAAAAGGACAATGATAAGAATTCTTTAAGATTAATCGTGATTAATTGCCTCTGTTCTACCTAATGCAGCAATAAATCATGATTAATTATTGAACGGATACGGACTCCTTTTCAATTGCTCTCGTAGAAGGAAAAGATGACTAATTGGCTCAAATTATCAATTGTTATAGTAAACATTGTTTGTCGGCATAAGAAAGTGATCCCAAATGAATTGAATACAAGCCAAAACCCATCATCAGCTTGGTACCTTAGTTGCTACTTGCATTAATTAATTATTTTCAGTTGGGTCGTGATTTAATGAGTTCTATATTAGTGAATGGGTGTATTAATTATTTATAAAATAAGTGGATGAAAAGTTAGTTGTTTAATAGTTATATTATTGATTAGTAGTTAGTAGATGAAGAGTTATTGAATTGATATTAATGTAAAGAAGTTAGTGGGGTTATCATAAGTTATTTTAGGCTATGTATTAGTTTACGATCCCAGCCTTGCCTACGGGTAGGGACATAAGTCGGGCCCACCAGCTAGCCTGGCGCCAAGAAGGCCCGACAGGTCAACAACCGACTCAACGGGTAGGTCCCCACACCCACAAACCCCTCCAAAGGGAAGAGGGGAAATGGGATCTATCAGGCCATTGACGAAAGCGACTGGGCCACCTTTCAGCCAGCCGACCAGATAAATGCTTAGTGGCCCATATTCTTCAAAGCTTAACCCGACCTAGAGCAAGATCTGGTACCACCAGCAGGTAGCTATTTGCTTTCTCTCTCTATGGCCATCACTCAGACTGGGTGTCCAACTCGTATCAAATTTGGTAACCCCCGACCCAGGACGTACCCTGCGCTCTCTCTACCAGTCGGACGCGTGGCGGCCCACGCTCCCTGGTCCTTACCCGACCCGGTCCCCCAGCATTCGGGCCTGCCAGTCGGCGCTCGGGGTACGGGCTGTCCCGCCCTTACACCCCCTCACATCCTTACATCCAGGGTACGACCCTGTTAACGGGGTTCCTCACGCCTTATCTACTTCTGACATCTCCTCGCGGTCAGTCCGCGCATTCAGTACCCTCGTACTGCGCACCCAGTACCCGCGTACTGCTGGAGCACCCCGCGCCATGCCGCGTCGTTCCTCTGTGCTCCATGCGAGCTGACAGCCATCACACTCTTGTCCGATCGGTATGAGCGAGGTTTGTCAGCTCCCTCGATTATATAAGCTCGGCACTCCCCCTACTACAGGAACGTAGCAAGGCGCGGTCGAAAACCGGCCACCTCATCGGCTCGTACGCCCTCCCCCCCCCCCCCCCCCCCCGGGCAAGGCCCGTCTGGCCCATGGGACTGCCACCCCACTTCGCGACAGGATCAATTTATAAATGAGGAACGCACTATTGAGGTTTCAAATTTAATATTAAATTGTGATTCTGATATCAAACTTTTGAAAAGATATTTATAATCTCAAAGTTGAGTGTTTATCTTTTTTTATCCTAAATTTTAAAATTAATAATTTTAATATCATACAATGGGAAATGCCTCAAGTCCTTTTTTTTTAACAAAAAAATTGTGATTGAACACTATAACCTAATTGGAAGGTGAACTCAAGGGATTTTTGATTTTGATTTTTTTTTTTTAGCTTGAATACTGTAACTCAATTGAGAAGATGAACTCTAGGAGTTTTTTTTTATTTTTAACGTTTTTTCAATTTGAACACTATAACCCAATTGGGAAGGTGAACGTAAGAGTTTTCAATTTTTAATTTATTTTTTAGCTTGAACACTATAACCAAATTAGGAAGATGAACCCTAGATTAAAATAAAAAAAATATTAACTTTGGGACTAAAAAAGTTTTTTTTCTAGGTTTAATATCCAAAATGTTAAAAAAAAACCAAGTTTAGTATCCAAAATGCATTTCCCTCATTTATAAATACATTATGGCAAAAATAAAAAAGACACTCTAAATTAAGAGAAACAACATATTAACATCTTTTTTTTTCAAAAATAAAATAAATAGGTGTCTCGTGATTTTACATCGAAAATATCTTTAAATTCAACGATGTAACTTCTACCAAGTGTAGAAATTAACAGCTATTGCATGTTGTAAAAGTTGCATGTGAGTTTCTACATGATCGATCATGATTAGATTATATTTATTTGAAATGTAATAAATGTCAAAGAGTCTACAGATTTGTTTTACTCGTTGAAATATTATTTTAACTAAGTTATCACTAAAAAACAAAATCAAAATGATATAAAATCATTATTAATGTAGAAGCTAGCAATTAACTTCTATATATTGATCATGATCAGATAATATTCATTTAAAATATAATGAAGCTCTCATTATTTATTTTGCTAGTTGAAATATTGTTTTAAGTTTTAACTAAATTATCACTTAGAAAAGCAAAATCAAAATATATAAAATCAATATTATGGAACCTTATTGTAGGGATGAAAATGGGTCGGGTTTGGATAGGATTCTATATCCTCTATATCCATACCCATCGGGTATTGGATATCCATCCCCATATCCATACCATTAAAGAATCAGGTATCTTCTTTACTAATAAAATTTCTTATTCCTATACGACTATTATCATTCGACAAAAAGATATTAGAATTCATATCATATTAATAAAAGATATATATAATTTAAAAATTAGATTAAACATCTATATAATCTACTTTTAACATCAACAAAAATAATTAATAGATTTAGAATTTTCTTATATATATATATATATATATATATATATATATATATATATATATATATATATATAATTTAATATGTATGTTGCCCTCGCAGCGACTCCTCTCCTACGTGAGTCAGCCATGAGCATGAGGTAGCACTACACTCTCCTCTTAGTCATGCCCTAGCGCTGTATGTTTTGGATCCGGTAAGGGAGCATTGTTCCAGCGAAATTCATATAAGAGTTCATTGTTTGGGGTTAGGCTGTATGTTGGCGAATCGATTGTGATGTTGTGTAAATAATTCTCTTAATGAATCTGGATTACAAGCATACTATATTATGGATTTTCTTGGCTGTTGAGATTTGATATATGGTTGTTGATGCTGTTGATTTGGTTTTTATAGAGTTGTGTTTGGCTTATGTGCTAGCGTCAGGTGATTTACCACTTATTTGGAATTTGTTGTATGTTGCCAATTGGAAATGGTAACTTGGCTGTGGGATTTCGATTGGTGGTGATTTAATGGTGAATTGGTTACAGAACGTGGGGTTAGTTCTTATGTGTTTCTTGTGCTATGAGTCATCTTTACCAAAAAGGCGAAACGCTCGCCCCCAGCGCCCCCGCCAGCCTGCCCCAGGACCAACACGGAGGAGGTAAATCACGGTTATCACTGGTGTAGTGAGGCGCCTGGGGTCGAGGGAGCTATGAGCCATCTTTAGGTTGTATGTTTGTTGGAGGTGCTTCTTGAATAGGGCTAAACTTGATTGAGTGCCTTGAGGTTGGAGTTAAACATGTGTTTGATCAGATGGGTTGCTATATATGCTCTGTTTGGAGTTTGTTCTGGTGATAGTGATGAAGCAGTGAGCTTCATTAGGTTGCTATCGGAAGTAGTTTAGTTTAGGGCGAGCTATCAATTTGGGATTATCTTGTTTCCAAATGTTAGCCATAAGCATGAGTTTGAGATGGGTTTCATTTTCGGTTAGGCTTAGACTAAATCTAAAATGAACCTAATCATGATAAATCATTTAATTAGAAGTTAATTATTTAAATTAGATTAATTCAATGATTATGATAATTAGGATTAATCTTAATTCGGGTTAGTAGTTGATTAGCTAGCTACTTATGTAAATAGCTAAACTTATATTTTTTATTACAAGACCCTGATTGAATACAGATTAGCTGGATGGGAGGTTCGTTCCAATATTATACATGTCATTTATGAGGCGGGTACCTTCTGACTTATTTCTGTAAATATTGTTAGGTTTCTATGCATGGTTTCTTTTATGGATGGTAGTAGGATTTAATTTACCTTTATCTGTCTTTTGTTTATCATGCTTGATACTTAATTCTTGATCTTTTGACATACTCAAAGTTTATTTTCAATACAGTCTCTATGTTTGATACTTTTATTCTGTTAAAGTATGTGTGCATAGGAATATTTACATGTCATATACTTGACATTTATTGATACCTATTATTATTGCATGCCTAGTAGGTTAGTTGTGGGTTCTGATTTATATTTTAAACTTGTGCATGTCATGTTGAGCTAGGTTGCTTTAATAGGTGTTGTGTGTGTTAGAGTCATGCACCGTCTTTGCATTATTGTATAACTAGCAATCCTTAGCTCCTTTGTGTTTGAAACGGATCGTCAGTCATATCAGGATCTGCACACATTGTCACTCATGGGTTAGTGGTACTATTAGAAGGGTGTATGCAATTGTCATGTCAAGGCTCCGTTCGACCGCTCATGGGTAGTGGTATCCGCAGCGTGGTAGTAGACATGGATCCCTCCTCTTTCCCATGGTACGAGGAGATAAGAGCGGTGCTCCTCCTATATGATTTGGGGTAGGGTGGGTGTATCCTCCGCCAGCATCCTATCTACTCGGTTACTCAGGAACAATGATAGCAGAATGTGTACAATTATCATAGTCCGACTCACTCGGCCTCGCCCATGACTGGTGACGGTGGCTGACTGGCATCAAGGGTGATCATGTTATGCAATCATATGCATGATTGTATGGATTGCATTTGTTTATGTTTGCTACACTTGTTTAAGCTATGATTGTTGTATTTGAATGACATGCACATACAGGATGTACTTTGTTTGCATACGGTTTGGTGACCATTCAAGTTCGGGGATTTATGACCTTCATACCCCACAGGTGTGTTTGATATAGGTATGTTCTGGTATGTAGGTTTTCGATCATGTATTCTGATTTTTCGTATGAGATTCTATCTGCTTACTTCTGTATTGCTTTGTGTAACTTTTTTACAATAATGCATATTTATCTATTTATATACCCGTGGATTTTCCTGTACTCATAATCGTTTGCTTGTTTTTTTTTCTTTTTCAGAATGACACTGCCAGAAGAGCCCAGCAGCCAGTTCCGCTTACCTCATAGTAGTTTCGTTTTGTTCCATATTTTCCTTTGGTTATAATTAGAATGCACTTTTATTTTATATATATTTTATAGACTGTGCATATTATGGATTTATGTATTTACATTGTCAGTCTGCCCGGAGGGTAATTCAATTTTGTTGTGGTTACGACAGTATACTTTTTTATGGCAGTGATGGAGACTTATTTTCTTTATTTACTTGTTATTTATTATATTATTGGATGAGATATGTATGGAGGTCATAGAGAATATGTATGTACAAGATTCATATTATTTGTTATACAGGAAAAATATTGTCTTATTTTTGTCGACATGCGACTCCTCGGGACGTGACATTGCTAGTTCGTCGATACTTTCCTCCATTAGGATCGGATGTCGGATCCTCCATTCGGATCGGAAGAAATTGTCATTCTTACCTAGTTGTTAACTTCTACATGATCGAATAATCAAATAATATAAAAATATTTTAGATAATTCATGTTAAATAAGACGGCCATTTAACTTTAATTAGAAATGAAATAAACATCTAAATTTTAATTGGAAATGCAATACCCATCTAATAATTTTACAAATGATAGACACCTTTGAATTTTACCTCAACAAACTATTTGTTCATCATTCAAAGCGACATATCAGGATTTCACAGCAGTTAATGTTGTTTGCCAGAGGTTCAGCTGATAAGGAGGCTTCACTCCTTTTCAGAAAAGGAGATCTGAATCTTGCAGAATGAAGATGAAAATTTTAAGCACTGTACATGAAAACATAGTAAGATAAACAGCAGATGAACACATTTGGGGCACTTGTGATGCATTTTTAGGAATTTAGAGAGACCAGCAAGCAAGATCGCATTGCTTTGGGAGCTTGATTTGATCAAGTCGCAGTTGGCATCCCTGATCTATCCAACCTACCTGAACCAGGGTAAGCCTTGTTTGATAACTTGGCATGCAGAAAGGAGGACGACCTGTGCCCCAGCAGCCCTTCCGGACTCCGTCGGTCCGGCCTCTGCTTCGGCGCGCTGTGCGATCGCGCCTTAGCCCTTGACGACTCGGTGTTCGCCATGTAGTTCGGGTATCCCGAGTAGCCACCGAAAAGGCTCCCGGAGAACTCACTTTTGGACGGAGTGAAGGCGCCTCTGCTCGAGCTCTCGGGCCTCGACGAGGTGAGGTAGAAGTAAGGACTCTCGCCGTAGCCGCCCATCTCGAAGGGGGATCTCAGATAACCCAGATGTTGCTGCATTTCGACGATATGTTGAGCCGCCGTGGATTCCTCGGAGGGCGACTCCGGCAATGTGAGGAAGCTGTGGCTGTTAGGGTCTGAGTTCAGGGTGGAGCACGAGGAGTGGTTGCGGGCGTGGCGCCTCTTCCAGTGGAATTGCGGCTTCCCTTGGTCTACTTCCAAGATCTTGGCATTCTTCTCGTCGTCCATGGGAGCACTGGCACTGCCGGAACCCCGGCCGTCCCAGCATCGCTCCTCCATCCACCGTTCCGACCAGTTCGATCCACCAGAGTTGGTCGAATTGGAAGTCCTCTGCAAATGAGACAGACCCCGATCTCAATCAATACGCACGAACAATCGTAAGCAGAGAGAGAGAGAAAGAGCTTACGACATGGCAGCTGGGGGCTTTCTCGAACCTGCACCGCTCCGATCTGAGGACGCGGCACGCCCGGGCTTTGGCTTGGACCCTCACCAGGGCCTGCATGCAGCGCAGGGTCTCCGCCGCTTGCTTCCTGACGATATTGCCTCTGACCAGCGCCTGTAGCTTCACGAGCCCTCTCAGTGCTTTCAATGCCCTCCTCGCCTTCCACAACACCCAACATACCGAGTTACAAACACAGTATTCACCTCGACAACTAGTTGTGGAACGAGAAGAAAACAGATCGAGGAAATTATGATCTTACACCCCACCAGATTGTCCTAATTGTGGTCCGAGAGATCCAGCGTAGGCTAGCAACCGCTGTGGTACAATTGGACACGAGAAAGAAGAAAGGCCAAAGAGAAGGAGGATCCGGACAAAATATAGCATTGAAAAGGAAGCAAGGTACAAGCTGGGAACAGAGAGGGTAACAATGAAGGTGTTCGTCCGAGGCAGGATGGGGGTCAGTCGAAAGCGACGGCAGAGGAGATGTGGCAAATTTGAGGTGACCGGCCAGGACACTCCGCGCCAGGGGATGAGTCGTTCACCCACCGATGCTTTGCCCGCCGGATACAGTGGCTTAGTGGAAGACAACTACTCGATTGAAGGACCGGCCGGGGTGAAAGGAGTTCGGGATGAGGCAGAAACAAAAGACGACTAATTTGTCCTAATTTTGAGCTCCAAAACTTGGATTTTTGACTGCGATTTTAGGTTTTTTTTTTCACTTGTCGACTGAATTGGGGAAGACGAGGAAGTGAGACTCACCAAGTAACCACGGAAAGCGGCCTGGATCATGATCGCCGCGGTTTCCTCCCGATTACGGGCTGCGGCAGAGGAAGACACTACGGCGGGGGCCCTTCCGGCGCTGGTCAGACGGACGACGGCCGCCGCAGCCTGCGCGGCGGCCACGGCAGCCTCCGCCACCGCGGCGGTGGCCGCCGCGACGGCAATCGCGCGCTGGCTCTGCTTCTCCCGGTCGTCCTCCCCGGCCGCCGACGGGGCGAAAGCCTCCCGGCACGACCCCTTCCGTTCATCCACGGCCACCGCGGCAGCCGCCTGCTCTCCCCTCCGCGGCATCCCGCAACCCCAGCTCCGCTTCTCCTTTGCCCGCGAAGCCACGTCAGTAGCAGGCTTCTTCTTCTTCCCTCCGAAGAGACCGCGGAGGCACCGCGTGGCCCTCCCCATTGGCACGGGCACCCCACTCCACCGCCTGGCCTTCCGCACGCGTTAAATAAGGAGGCCGTTTCCTTTTTGCTTATATAGGGATATTTGTAGCGAATAAAGATAAAAGAGGCAAAAGAATAGAAGAGCGGGAAACTAAATCAAAAAAGGAACGAACCAACGACACTACACCACACACTCATACTCCTGGAATGCTTCCGTCGTTCGATTTAGGAAGTTAACCCAGTCGAGACGGGTTAAATTTTATAATATTCAAATTTATTTGATAATATAATTGAGACGAGTCGAGTTGAGTCAAATTCAAAATGAATTAAATCGTTAAAATAATTATTAAGTTTGACTTAATTGAATTTGAGATCGAGTTATCAATTCGAGTTTATTTAATTATTTAAAAATTTTACATTATAATCTTGTTTGGTTGATTATTGATATTGATAATATAAACTTGTTTATTTATTTTAAAATTTTATTTTGTTAATTTGTATGTTGATAAGAATTTTATTGATAAATATTATCCACAAACATTAGCTGAACACATTTATTTGTTCAAAGTTTTCTGCTTAATTTAGTAAGTTGTTCAAGTTTATTTATAAATAATTAATTTTATGTATATTGAATGAACTTAAATAAGCTATTTTCAAAGCGAATACTACTTGTTCGTGAACATTTAGCTCCTTTACAATACTAGTTGGATTGACCGAAACTCAAAGTCCTACAAGTCAACATGCGCCGACTCAACCCCTTTAGCTCTTAATTGAGTAAAGAGGCTGAGGATCACGAGAGAGTGGGCGGAGAGAATAAGAGCAAACAACTCAGACAGAAGAACAGTCTCTATCCGAGAAAAAAAAATCATACATACACCTATAATTATCGGATTTCATATAGCCGACGGAAAAAAAAAAAATATCCACATGGACTATCACACTAACCACGTAAGCTACCGTACATGCCACGTATTCTACTACTACATGAGTAGAGAGCTAGGAGCCGTATGAGCAAGCGGAACAACGTCGAGCGCTAGAGGAGACAACAAATGTAACATAGTCTGCCCGTTCGCCAAGTGTCGCCCTCGGCTTCAAGTATCTCCCTAGGGACGGTTGTAGACGATAGGATACAACGGCTGCGGGTGTCAAAAGTTACCGGAAGTTGAGATCCAAGAGGATCGATTTAGTAAGGATTCCCCTTTGTAGCTAGGGAAGTACTGGTTGTGTCCGATCGGGATCAAGAGATAAGGGACGCAGGGTGACGGTGGAGCCACTTCGACCGGACAGATTATACATCACTCCTTTAGTTCAGCAACAGTTGGGGAAGATGCAGCTCTGGGTTTTATCCGATCTGAGCCTGCAGACAACCAAAAATCAGAAATGCATACAATATTTTTGTAGCAAAGAATACCCAGCGTGATGCTTCTGATACTAAGGACCCAAACGCAATGACACAATGAATAGCTAAAAGAAACTACTGCTTTGAAAGAAGAGAGAGTGGGCACTGAGAACTCTATCTTCATTAATTCACACAATTGTCAAATGTTTTGATGTCTGACAATCAGAAAGAGACGAGCCGAGTCCAGCCAAGCAACAAAGAAGAAAAGCACCTGCACTTAGAAGGTTTCTCCTGTCGGAAGAGCAAGGTAAAAGGACCAAAATCTAAGTCGGGAAAGTAAACCATATCATACCACTTACTCACTTCACTTTGATGAGTTTATCGTGTTGAAAATGATGATGATGATGATGTATGTTGCAGTTGCCTTTGTAAAAGATTGTACACCAGTTACAACACCACAAGAAAATTCTGACAAACAGATAGCAGTCACTACTTCAATACGGTAATGCATCCAAGTCAGTTCTTCCGTGGAGCAGGTATATGCTAATTTTCAGCTGAAAGTGATATATAAGCTTCAATTCTTTTCTTTGGTTGTCAGGATGGAGATAATAGTTTCGAAGTTGGAAATTTTGTTAATTATATATGTCAAAAATAAACATGTAAATTAGTTCCTCTCGAATCTTACCTGTAGAAAAATTGTTTAAGATGCTGTGCTCGGGATTTTTCTTCCATTATCCGTGAGTTGAGTTTGCCGAGCCAATAGAACTTTTTATGATTTAACTTGTTTGTCTTGCTGTTGCTGAAGAAGATGGTGCAGGCCTCACTTCCAGCCAGCAGTCCTCCCTACCATGCATCTTGTTGATGTTTGTTCTTCAGCGAGGTGCTTCCAACCAACAGTGACATGCTCCACACCCATGGACCACGGTCCATCCCCCTACGTACGCAGCCCGCAATACGACCCAAATTCCATGTCGCCTTGCAAGCTCATTGCCTATGGCCAACCCTACCAAACCCAGTCTGATCTAAGTTCGTTCATGAAACGGCAAAATTTCCATGGGGAAGGAATCAGAAATTTCATATCGAGAAAGGGAAAAGGTATGTGTTTACGTTAGTGAGGGGAGGTGGCCATATCGTTGCCTTTCATTTGCCTCTCTTTCACCCCTTATTCTTATACCTCATGCATCTCTTATCTCTTTCGCTCCCTCCCTACTTGGATAGTAGATTATCATACGAGAAGAGATGAAATCTCCGGAGAAATAATCTCTTATGGAGGAGAAAATGATATATTGAAACGATGTACGTGAATGACAATTTAATCCCATATTGAGAGATTTGGACAATTATATGACCTATTTATATTAAATTTCGAATTTATTAAAAAAGAATAATGATGGGGAGAGTGAAAATGAGAGAGCGAAAAGTATAGTGAATAATGTAGCACTTTACATGCCACTATATTTTTCACTCTCCCTATCATTTTTCATTAAAAAATCTCCTCCCTCAAACAAAATATATCAAATAATCATTTCGTCAATTAGTAAATAACTTCCTTTTTTAAAAAAAATATAGAGCTCCTACCAAATTTGTTTCAATAAAATTATGTTTAACATAGGTTTCAATAGTACTAGTACACTCCACGCCTACCGATCGAATTTATTTTAAGAAAATTAGTTTAACGAAGGTCATGAGCAATAGTGGACGAAAAGGAGAAGTCGATAAGCATGAAGAGGATGTGTGTGGCGAACGATTATAGGTGGAGAAGAGAGTTTGGATAAAATTCTAAAACACGCATCTAAAATCATCTATTAATTATTTTTCAGAAAACGATGCACGTGAACAAACTATTCATTGCATATGCAACTGCAGCATCCGTTCTCGACTAAGTACAAAGTCAAATATGAATTAGAAAAGTAGGTATCCGTTCTCGACTCAGTACAAAGTCAAATATGCAACTGCAGCATCCGTTCTCGCGTTTTAAAAGCATCAAAATTCTTTTCGAGAGAGATGACACCCAAAAAAACAAAGAGAGAAAATAAACAAAATCAATATGAATTAGAAAAGTAGGTATCTGTCCCCTTCTTCGATAAGTTTGCATTGCACCATACTACAAAAGCAACCCATGTGCCTCTGTGGCCTGATTAGGTCACAATGGTACTCCTTGGCCAAACTGCCTAATGACGCTTCTTCTTCTCTTCACATATAATTCATTAGTTTTGTACTCTTTTAAATTCTTAATAATTTAGCTTTTATGCAACTTCAAAACATATACTCAACGGTAATTCAACTCTGCAACCGAATCTACCTACTAGTTGGATGCTAGATTTGGTTGACTTGCCCATCAGACCACAGCCAAGTTGACTTCCTTAGTCCAACAACAAGTGCTTGAATTCCTACTTTATGAACCCCTTATTTAGTCAAACCACTTACTGCTGAATAAATAATTAAATAAACAAACAAGTCATCGATGTATCGATCCATTTTGATACCATTTGTAACTTTGAGTGTTTACTTGGACAGAGAACTAATTCTATATACAAATATATTTAAAAAAAATTGCACACGAGCATAAATTATAAGCCATATCTTCAAATTCTTCCTTTGATTGCTCAGAAATTTATTGATAATCCATTTGCTTTTGATGCACATTCTCGTGCTTCATCAACTATTAATTTGTTTGCATAGTTTGGGTCGAGATCCACCCAACATCAATCGAGTTTGTTAATTCTCCAACAGCAATGCGCCTGTTCCACCACTAAATGGCCTTGCCACCACTGTTTGACAAAAGAGAAGATGCAGCTGCAGCAGCAGTTGGAACTATGCCAGTTGAAACACCAGGTTTAGAAAGGTGCAGAAGCCTGCGGTTTTATTTAAAATTGAAGCAGATCAAAAGGAAAGCCTTAACTTGTTGAAAAAAAATTCCCCCTATATTTACTGTAAGCTAAATGCATAAAGGAATTTACTTACGGAACCAGATATTCACAAAATGAAGAAACAGCGGCGGCGACTTCGTTGTAGTTGTCCCCAGCAGCTGGTGCTGTGATTTCAACCAGTTGAATCCCAGGCGTAAGAGGCACGGCATCGTCTACGGCATGAAGTCTCGGCATTCTGTTAGCAGAGGTCACAGTGACAGTAATGGGCACAACTCTTTGGAAACGGAAGGCGAAGCCTATCTTGAGAAGCTCATGGTCCAGTTTGTAGCCGATGGCATAGAAGAAGCGCAGCGCGTTGCTGCTTACTTTGCTTTCCAGTACACTTCGGACTAGGACTGAGAGTTGTTCGGCACCAGCACCTCTCATGGCACCACCAGCATGACGAACCGTCCTGACTTAACCAGACTGACTTATTTAACTTGTATAATAAACTGAAGGAGAAACCAGTGTCTAAGAGAGAAATGCAAGGCCTACCATGTTGGCGTGGGCTGAGCTAAATCGCACAAAAGACGAACCTCCGACGGCACAACCCCTGGATACGGAAGCAGGATCATGTTAGTAGTTAAAAATGACCATACCCAAGTGATGTGATTGACTAACCAAGGTTCGGCCCACTCTTCAAGCAGAATTCATGCACCCTGACTCGATCCTTTGGAACACCACACAGGCCTTGGAGGAGAATCTGCAGAGCTTCGACATGCTGCAAAAACAAACTCATAGTGATGTTCACAATGAAAACAAACTCATCTGGAGCCTTGAATTAATGACAAATTTTTAGGAAAGTAAAAGCAATGAAAAAGAAAGAGCACAAATCCAAAATATCAAGTGTAAGCATGACCATGGACGAAAACACATGAGCATAAATTCATTCATATGAATATCCCCCTATTCTCCAGTTCCACATGTTGAAACAAGCATATGCATTATCCTAATAATGTATAGAGGATTCAGCAACAAAAATTCTAAGGCTGTGTTTGGTATGCTTATTTTCCATTTTCATTTTATGTAGAAAATACGATTTTCTGAAAAACGCATTTGGTTTGCATTTTCCAGCCTTGTTTTCCAAAAAAATATATAGCGTTTTCTGAAAAACTAAAAAATGAAATAAAATCATTTTCCAAAAAATGAGAAAATGTGATTTTCTGAAAAATGAAAATAGAAAATAGAGTAAACCAAACGCCCCCTAATATTCTACTGCAACAAGAAAAGTATAGCAACCAAATGTCTCATCGACACATACTGAAACTAATCATGAAGCAGCACACATTCAGAAAGCAAACCTGAGTCTCAATGATTCCTTGCACAACGCACACCATTTATCTGTTAGGTGAAAGGAAGTCCAGGAAAATCTATAAAAACTTCAGAAAAAATGAATCATTTCATCAAATACTCTGTATACTGCATCAAAATAGCAAGTATATGCAGAAACTGAAAGCAAGCAATTTAGATTAGTCAAAAATGAAAATGAAAGAACTTGTTATGTCCTAATCTAAAAAACTCATAACTCACGGAATAAAGCATAAAAGGAAAACAAACTTTCTCCTCGAGGTGACTGAAGATATTTATTAACTGAAGCTATTTGAGAAATTTTTACTGATGCGTATAACTTATAATGAAGAAACTCTATTGTCCTGACATGATCAACATAGATAAACCTATATATGTAATGCTATTAATTAAAAACATATATAAGCCGAAATATAAACTCCTAACACTCAAATTTATTTGTAAAAGAAAATCTTATAAGAAAACTCAATAAGCTCATAAATCACCTAAGTTTCATTATTTTACTAGAGTTTAGAATACTTCTGAGCACAAACTGTCCTAATTAGCATTGTAAGAGCTTGAATGAATTTTTTGTATATAAGCTTAAACAAAACATTTGGGTTCAGTTTCAGGAGGGGGCATTTCTCTAGACAGCAGAAATAGTTTCCTTAATCTTCTTTTACATAGTCACCATCACTCTCCACATGAACATCCTGCTCCTCATTTGAGTCTGTTGGAGACTTATCACCATTCCCATCTCCACCAACTTAGTCTTGATGGTGTTGGCATCTGCTTCATCAGGGTCTGGCCTGTTCTTCCACTCTTGTCGAACCTCTTCCCTTTTTTTGAAACGGTGAAGCTCAATTATAGAAGGCACGGAAAAGGTTGTATGATTGTGAGGAGCAACAAGGAACGCCTACTTTTACTATCGGGATTTAAGATAATTACAATCATAGAGAAAGAATATAATCCAGTAATTATAATAATAGCCTTTACTTTGCATGTTCTGGAACCGAGGTCAGCATTGATTTTGCAGATTGATGGTCAGCAATCACATAGACTAAACTGTTCGAATCAAAACCAAAAGTAAAACTAAACCAAATTCACATCAACTTTTAATAGAATGTTTGAGTTGAATAATTAAGATTTCCTATTCAGCTCAATTTGGTCCCATTTGTTTTGTTTCAGACTTTCAGTTTCAAGTGTCCACATCTATTAAAATTCATACCGTGAGCATAAATATTATATTCTGATTTAGCCATTGCTACTTCCCTAGTTAGATTAAGCAGAATATAACTACAAATTATTTAGAAAAATGTTAAGCCAGCTGTGTTACAAATCTATTTCAGCAGTTGATTTTTTTTCTTTCTGAAACAAACAAAACAGAGTATAAGAATATCAAAGACATGGCATTTTTCATAAGAATCAACAGACTGAATCTAAGCCGAAAAATTTAGAGCATGTATAATTAGAATTTTACAAGTCAAATGTTGGCAGAATACTTGCTTTCATTTATTAAATTTTTGGCCAAAATTTTGGACAATAATTTTATCAAATATAACTGGTAAAATTTTAAAATAGAAATCACCTAGTTCCAAACTCCCAAGCATGTTTTCATGGAAATAAAGTAATGGACATTGAACATATTTGGCCAATAAATAATTTTAATTTACTGACCAAAGTTATTTTGACCGATAAAAATTTTAAAAATATCGTCCAAAATTGACAGTGGCCAGAAAATGGTTGTAATTACGGGATAAAATGAGTTTGTGCGGATATTTTTTTTAATTTTTTCCAACCCAACTAGTTTTCGTTGGTAAATTTCACCCAAACTCAGTTTGACTGGAAAAATTTCACTGATAATCCCTTCTATTTTAATTAAAGAATAATATACATGATAATTCTTATATACTTTATCAATTATCAAACACATAGAGTGCTATAAAATCATTCTCATTTGCATCTCAAATGGCTACACGCAGGGGGGAGGCATGTACTGATGCAAGTAGAATTAAGATGCTAATGCTACATGTCTGTCAGTGTTGAAACAACGTTAAAGGATGATAATTGCTCCAAACGCAAATGAGAAAACAAGCAGAATATGTGGTGTGTAAAAGCCACATGTATTGCTTACAGATAATCCCATAAACCAAAACAGAAGAATGGAAGTTGGTAACATTTTAGAGAAAAATATGTCGACGGAACTAATAGCATTGTTTCTAGCAGAGAGAGGTCCAATTTAGGGTGAATTTATCTGTTAATCATGCTTCTACCGTGCTACACTCACTAAAAACGTTGGCTTTATGGAAAAATAAAGTCAAAGTTTTACCTTTTCTTTATGAGTGTCTGCCGATGAATGTTAAGCGGAAAAATGGCGCAGGGATGATGGAAGGAGGTTAGCTTTTGAAACTTGGGGCCGACTATGTGAAGAATCGCGATTAGCTACTGCTTGGAGTGGGGCGTGCGTCGGGGGTAGGAGGAAAACGAAAACGAATTCGAGATGGAAGAGGCGCTGCTGCAGGGGAACTAGGGTTACAGTTCGGTCGTAAAGGGACCTAATTAGATTGTAGCATTTATAATGCGAGTCGGTCCCTTGACGAGTCGGGCTACCCGTTTACAGTTGATTTTGTTTTATTAACAATATCAAAATAAATAAATAAACGAAAACATGTTTTATTAAAAAAAACATTATAAAAGGGCAAAAACTCAGAATGACGCCCCCAAATTATGTAAATCATCAAAAACACCCTTTCTTAAAATAATAATAATAATAATGAGCTTCCCATATAAAAACTTATTCCCAAAAGAATCTTTATCCAATAGTGTTGAAACTGTTATCATCGATCATTTCGACAAAGATCATACATTAGGTAATAACCATTTATAGAGAAGGAAATCAAAAAATTAAATAGATAATAGTTGTTATAACATATAGCAGCTAATAGGTAGCTACTATATCATGTATAAATTACCTAGTATGTTCAAGTGATTTTAGAGTCTAAGACTTAACTATAATTATTTTAAAGTGATTTTGGTTAATTTAAAGTGATTTTTATGAAGTTTAAACATATTTAATTAAGTTCTTAAAAACAACTTTGATATAATAGTGAGTTATGAGCAGTAAATTTGATTAAAATGAATAATTAATTTTTTACAATGTAACAACTACGGAGTAGTTTATATATATGTTGTAGTATAGTAATAGCTAAATCCTAAATTTTAAAATTTTAAACTAAATACTAAACTCTCACCTTATTATATTAAAATATTATTTATCAAATAGTTAAAATTATTTAAATACATTAAAATTATCTTAAATTAATCAAAATTCTTTTAAAATAATTATAACAACTACGAATAGCTTTTATAACACTATCGGATAAGAAGTATTACGAGAATAAAATTTATGATGAGTCGTTCATTCGAAAGAAATATAAATAAATAAAAAGTGTCTTTCGATGATTTGCAGAATTTGGTGGGCCTACTGATTTTTGTCCTATAAAATATTTAAAAGTAAAAAAAAAAAAAGACGATAAGGTGTTTTGGTTGGTGATCCTGTCGCGAAGCGAGGTGGACTCCCAAAAGCAAGTAGTCTCTCGAAGATCACGAGCTGCAGAGGCTGGCTCCAATCTGCAAGAAAAAGATCGTTAGTGAACTCGCCGAAAAAAAACCCCGGCAAGGCACTCCGAAGGTCAAGTCAGTCCCCGGTGGTGGAAGAGCGAAAACAATGAAACAGTAGCAAAACATTATTGCGCGCGTACCTGGGCGACGAGGAACGGAGAGGCTTATATAGCCGGGGGAGCCGGCTTGCCCCTCCATACCGTAAGCAAATGCAGGGCAGGGTGTGGCCAGTGTTGGCAGGGTGAGGCGATGCATGCCCAAATAAGGCAAGGAGCACTGTCGGCTCATTAATGTGCGTTGTCAGCCACCGCTCGGCCTGACAAGAACACAAGGGGGCGTGGTACGGGGTGGCAGGGGATCAAGGTATCGACGGAATATCCGTAGTTTGGGCCTGAATGGTATCAGGTCTACACCAACCTCGTACTTCGTCAGCTAGTCTTGTGTCAGGGAGTGGGTGTTCTTACGTGTCGCAACAAAACCTCGAACGATAGTGTCGACTGGCGATTCGAGATGAACTCGAGCCCTACGTTTGTTATTACCGAGGATAGCTATGCTTCCCGAGCCAGGGTATGCCCGAGCTAGAATACCCTGACTAGGCCCGAAGTGAGTCAACTAAAGGCTCAGTAACCTTGCAGCTCGGGGCTTTGTCGACCCGGGTCCTCGCCACGGGGGAGCTCTAGGGCTCCAGTCGGGGCTCCTCTGAGTCGGGCCTTCGCCTTCACATAACCCGAGGGTTCTGGCGTCCGATGGCTCGGCGACCATTCCCCGGTTGTGGTCGGGCTGAACTGTCTAGTTGAGCCTTCTATTCGACGGGCCTCCGGGGATCCTTGATCCTGACCCCCTCTAACGAGGCGTCAGGCTAACCGGCAACTGTACGCGCAAGTTGGGCCAGGCCCATAAGCATGGGTCGGGATCATAAGCATCCCCCTCGAGTCTAGTTGAAGGAGGTGCCGAGTCCGACTGACTGGACTGTCGCTCTCGAACAAGCCTGGCGCACCGAGTGGTATGCTCTTGCAGCCAACTTTCGCAGTCGACCCGAGTCAACGGTCCACCTGCCCGGCAAACATCCCATCAAATGTCTCTTCCATCTCCCCTCTCAGCTCATGCTAAATCACCCTGTATCTTCCTCCATAATGGTCGCCTTAATTGCCCTGACCACATGTCTGCAAGCCATTCGCCTTCCGAGTAACGAAGGGTCGACCGCTGGGCTGGGCGAATGCCAGAGGCGCACATGTGCAGTGCCGCTTCGGGAATTACCGCGGGCCAGATCGGACGGCGGCGGTTCTTTCCCGCCTGTTGTCGGGATAGCCACCGGACGGCTGTCGCCAGCTGGTCTGCCCTATAAATGGCTTTTACCGTCTCCATTTTCACCATTGATCCTGAGTTTTGACGCCGAACTGCTGCACCCAGCTGCTCTGCTAGGGTTCCGACCAGTTCCGGTGCCACCTATTTTCCAGCCATCTTCTCAGGCGACCCCCCGTTCCTCGATTAGTCTTTTTGTTCTTTTCTTTTCCTATGGAATCCTCTTCTCCACACCCCGATCCATGGTATTGTACCATAGTTACCGACCTCCATTTCCATGACCTCGACCAACTTCAGTCGGAGTATCAAATCCCTTCTGACCACCGACTCCGTCTGCCTGACCCGACCGACCGACCTGACTTTGCTTCGCCTGGCTTCATCACCCTGTCCCGAGACAACTTACAAGTCGGCCTCCGCTTCCCCATTCATCCCTTTATTTCCTCCCATTGCACATACTTTAGAATACCCCTATCCCAACTAGCCCCGAACGCCATCCGTCTGATGTGTGGCTCGGTTATTATGTTCACCCTGTATCAGATTCCTCTTCGACTGAGATCTTCCACTACTTCTTCTACCCCAAAAAAACAAGAGCCGGGTGACTTTTTCTTCCAGGCCCGAGCTAAAATCTCATTCTTAGCAAAACTTCCATCCTCTAACAAAGGTTGGAAGGAACGCTATTTCTTTGTCAAGACTACCCTGACCCCGAGCTGGCCCACGGCCTGGGTCGAAGATCTTCCTTCCTCTCCTCCTCTATCTAAAAATTACCGCACCTCAGCTGCCTACCAGTCGGCTCTATCTAAGCTAGGCGGAAGGCATTTCCACGGAGTTAACCTGCTGAGGGAGGAGATCCTTTCTACCTTCGGCCTTAGCCCAGCGTTGACTCCGTGGCCCACCTCATTTGGTAAGCACCTCGATATTTCCTTTGAACATTTTCATCTCTAACTAAGATCGTGTTACTTTTGCAGCCACCATGATGCTAGCAACGGCCCTGGAGGAGGGCTTCGGGCTTGACGACGCCGAGCTGGAGGCTCGGGTCGTCTCTTAGCTACAGGAAAGGGAGGGCGCCCCGCCTGAGGCCACTCCCACGGACCCGACTCTGGCCGTTCCAGAGCAAGTCACCGCGGCTCTTGGTCCTGATGCAGAGCTACTGGGAGCCGGCGATCAGCCTCCTGCCTCAAGGCGGCGGCGAGCTTCATCCTCGACGGGGGACTCGGCCAGACCCTCTTCCAGCAAACGCCCCAAGAAGAAGAAGAAGAGGGTGACAACCGACTCGGAAGCCCCTCGGAGCGCCTACCCCTGCTCCCGCCGTCTCCTCCGGTACACCCGACCTCCCGCTACCAGAAGGGTAGGGGTCTCCGTCGACAGAGGGTCAGATCAATCGACCCCCCATGCACCTCCTGGTGCCTACCTTGTCAGACTGCCGCCTGGGGGTACCGCTAGACAACCTACCCGACCGGTGTCAGGAATTGCTACTGTATAGGCCGATGGCCGATCGCTACCTACAGGGGCTCGAGGGGTCTTACTATCGCGGGTCCGGTAGCAAGGCCGACTCCTTCCTCGACGCCACTCAGGTAAATTTTATGGATCAACTAATTTCTTTGCTCGTTACTTATCTTTAAGATCTCATGACCCTCTCCATTTTGCGGTTCTGGGGGTCATGTCATAGCTTGTCTATGTCCCTCCTAACCCATTCTTCAGCCCGAGAGCGAGCCGAGCGACGGGTGGCATTCTTGGAGACCCGACTCAAGCACACTCAACTTATCTCCAACAAATCCACCCTGAACGGCCTGCGAGCCAAGGTCACCGCCCTTCAGGACCGCCTGGCTCACTCCAAGGAACATCTGGGGATCGCCCGAGGTCAAGTCGAGACGGGAACTCGGCCATTGCTCAGTCGAATGTCCGGATTTCCAACCTGGAGTACGCTGAGCGGAAGGCTTGGGCCCTCCAGGCGAGGACTCAGGGCGAGCTAACCAAAGCTCAGACGGAGCTCCTCGAGTCGTCCGGGGCCTCCGAGTCCTTCAAATCCCAGCTCCTAGCTAAAGAAGAAGAGGCGGCGACCCAGGCTAAGCAAGTGGAGGAGCTGACGACCGAGCTAACTTCCCGGGATCAAGAGATGAACCACCAGAAGGAAGAGCTCGGACGTCTGAGGGCCGAGAAGGCGGAGTGGGAGGCAGCTCGAGTGGAGCTCGAGGAATTGCGCGCCCACAAGGAGGGGGAAGCTAGTCGGTGGGAAACCCATAGAGTTGAGTACATCAACTCTATGGAGTTCAGTCGACAGGTGTCCGAGCGGCTTCGAGCCATGTTGAAACATCAGATGTTCAATATGTTCGAACAGCTCAAGTAGGGCAGGCATATCACCCCCGACCTGCCCCTCTCGGTGGTCAAGCTTTCGGGCATGGCCCAAAACTTGCCCGAGGAGGTCCACCGACCCTTCAAGTGAGGGTTAGATTTTTGTTTTTCCTTTCCTTTCCAGTTACCTTGTAGAGGCTTGCCTTAGTTTTGTACCACAGTTGCTTTTAATACCATCTTTCTTTTGTTCATGCTTTCTATGGTGTGATTATTTCTGCTTCTAAGAGTTGACGGCTCGGACAGGTGATAGTGAGGTCAACTCGGGTCATGTGACAATTAACTCGGCTTCGTGAGCGACTAAATTACGTCTTCGAGTGCAATGATTTCTAAGTGTTGGTCACTCGGAGAAATTAACAAATATTTGGGCCAAGGGAACTAGGACAAATATAAGGTTACTGACTCGAGAGGCTTGGGGCTTTGCCATTAGGTCAGCTTAACCCCGGATAACTTGAATCGGCCCATGCCCCAGTCGGGGCTAAGCCAAGGGGTGCGTGGGTGCATGCCTGCTTATAACTCGCACGCAGACGAGAGTCTGAACACTCAGTCGGATTGTACCCAGGGAGCGTGAGTTGCCACGCGTCCGACTGGGAGCCGAGCCGACGGGTGCGTGGGGGCATGCCCACTTATAACTCGTACGAAGACGAGAGTCTGGACACTCAGTTGGATTGTACCCAGGGAGCGTGGGCCGCCATGCGACTGACTAGGAGCTGAGCCGAGGGGTGCACGGGGGCATGCTCGCTTATAACTCGTACGAAGACAAGAGTCTGGACACTCGGTCGGATTATGCCCAGGGAGCGTGGGCCGCCACTCGTCCGACTGGGAGCCGAGCCGAGGGGTGCGCGGGGGCATGCCCGCTTATAACTCGTACGAAGACGAGAGTCTGGACACTCGGTCGGATTGTACCCAGGGAGCGTGGGCCGCCATGCATCTGACTGGGAGCCGAGACGAGGGGTGCGTGGGGGCATGCCCGCTTATAACTCATACGAAGACGAGAGTCTGGACACTTGGTCGGATTGTACCCAGGAAGCGTGGGGCGCCACGCCCGACTAGGAGCCGAGCCGAGGGGTGCGCAGGGGCATTCCCGCTTATAACTCGTACGAAGACGAGAGTCTGGACACTCGGTCGGATTGTACCCAGAGAGCGTGAGCCACCACGCGTCCGACTGGGAGCCGAGTCAAGGGGTGCGCGGGCATGCCCGCTTATAACTCGTACGAAGATGAGAGTCTGTACACTCGGTCAGATTGTACCCAGGGAGCATGGGTCGCCACGCGTCCGACTGGGAGCCGAGCCGAGGGGTGCACGGGGGCATTCCCACTTATAACTCGTACGAAGACGAGAGTTTGAACACTAGATCGGATTGTACCTAGGGAGCGTGGGTCACCACACGTCCGACTGGGAGCCGAGCCGAGGGGTGCGCGGGGGCATGCCCGCTTCGAAGACGAGAGTCTGGACACTCGGTCGGATTGTACCCGGGGAGCGTGGGTCGCCACGTGTCCGACTGGGAGCCGAGCCAAGGGGTGCGCGGGGGCATACTTGCTTATAACTCGCACGAAGGCGAGAGTCTGGAGCACCTGCAAGTTGAGCAAGGATCCCATTCTTCCATTATCATTACAATTAGGCATTACATTTGTTGTACAAGCTCTCATTCTGCCTCTCGATAGGGCTGAAGGTGGATCGCACTCCAAGGCCGATCCAACTTCCTCCCCAGTTCATTCTCCAAGTAACACGCCCCTGAGCCTAGCTTCTGCACAACCTTGAAAGGCCCTCCCTATTGAGGCTCCATCTTGCTGACGTCCCCGACCGGTTTGATCATTTTCCAAATGAGATCCCCGACCTAGAACGTTCTCGGCAGCACCTTCCGATTATACCTTTGCTTCATTTTCTGGCGATAAGCAAACATTCGCGCTGCTGCCTTTTCTCGAATCTCTCCGACCAAGTCCAGCTCCAGACGCCTCCTTTCTGAGTTATCTTCGTCGTAGGCGCTCCGCCGATCCGACTCACATCCGACCTCGACAGGCACCACAACCTCACTTCCGTAGACCAGCTGGAAGGGTGTGTGGCTAGTAGTTTCTTTTGGTGTGGTTCACAAAGCCCACAAAACACTTGACAGCTCATCTACCCAAGTTCCCCCTGCATGGTCCAGCTTGGTCTTCAGACCTCTTAGGATCTCTCGATTGGCCACTTCTGCCTGGCCATTACACTGAGAGTACGCCACGGAAGTGAAAGCCTACTGGATGTCGTAGGCCGAGCACCATTCCTGTATTTCCCGACCTTGGAACTGTCTTCCATTATCCGAGGCGAGCTTGTGAGGAATTTCATATCGACACAAGATGTTCTGCCATAGGAACTTGATCACGGCTTGCTCAGTGATACGCGCCAAAGCTTCAGCTTCTATCCACTTAGAAAAGTAATCAACTGCTACCAGCAGAAACCTCTTCTAAGCTACGGCGGTCGGGAACGATCCCATGATATCCATGCCCCATTTATCAAACGGGCAGGAGACGGTCGAGGCCTTCATCATTTCTACGGGTCGATGAGGGAGGCAATGATTCTTTTGACAGGACAAGCATGTAGAGACCATCTTGTCAGCGTCCTTCTATATGGTCGGCCAATAACGCCTTTCGGGCCATGGCCCGAGCTCCCGCATGACTTCCGCAGACCCCCATATGTATCTCCCTGAGTACATAGTCGGCGTCTTCCTCACCCAAATATTTGAGCAGGGGACTAGCAAAGGGCCTCTTGTACAACACATCCCCTACCATTGAGTACTGAATCGCTCGCTTTCTGAGGAGTCGAGCTTCCTCCCGGTCGGCCAGGAGGACCCCTTCTGTTAAATATGCGATGAGCGGCATCCTCCAGTTTGTTCCCAGCTCCAACTCACCCTGCTACTCCACATGCATCACCATCATTGCCTGACTGCTGGGCTGAGGAAGTACCTAAGAGGCAACCGAGCTAGCCAACTTGGCCAACTCGTTTGTCCTTAGGTTGCTTTCTCGGGAGATCTTTTGTAGCTGCACCTCCTGAAATCCGGATTTCAACTTCTCATAGGCTTCCTCAAAGGCTTGTAATTGGTCACTGTTGACCTCGAATCTACCGGAGATCTGCTGGGTGGCCAGTTGAGAGTCGAGTAGAGGACCACCCGAGTGGCTCCCACGTGCTTGGCAGCTTGCAGTCCAGCTATAAGGGCTTCATAATCGGCTTCATTGTTTGTAGCTCGATATTCCAGTCGCACGGATAGATGCAATTGTTGCCTCTTTGGGGAAACCATCAAGATGCCAATTCCACTACCCGGGCGAGCTGACGAGCCATCCACATAAACTTGTCAAGCCTCTTCAGCTTCTTCCGAATGCAACTCACTTAAAAAATCTGCCAAGGCTTGCGCTTTGATAGCTGGCCGGACTTGGTATTGGATATCATATTCACTCGGCTTAGTTGTCCACTTGATCTGTCGACCATATGCCTCGAGGTTTGAGGCCACCCGACCCAGGTTGCTGTTAGTCAGGACCACTATGGGGTGTGCCAGGAAATAAGGCCGGAGCCCTGAAATGAAATCATTTCAGGCCTACCAAGGGTCTGAAGTGAAATCACTTCAGGCCCTCGGTAGGCCTGAAATCATTATACTTCAAGCCTACCGAGAGTCTGAAGTGAACTCACTTCAGGCCCTCAGTAGGCCTGAAGTGAACTCACTTCAAGCCCTCAGTAGGCCTGAAATAATTTTATTATTTCAGGCCTACCGAGGGCCTAAAGTAAAATCACTTCGGGCCCTCGGTAGGCCTGAAATGAAATGACTGAAATGGATCGAAATTAAATCATTTCAGACCATCTTTATCCCTGTTTTATCGTACTATAGTTATTGTTTACAATTCATAATTAAAAGTGTTACCTGATAATTTAAAAACTTGCGAGGTTGAATCCTAACTTTCAAATATATTCACCAAAATTCCACGGATATGCTGCAATTCTTGTATGTCCAAGAAAACACTGAAGGGCGACTCTTTGATCTTCGCAATGTGTCGATCATTTAAAATTTGAAATTCTTCAAAAAAAATTTTAAAGTGGCCTAAAACACTGCACCAATGTAACTTCTGTCCAAAGTCATCCGAAGCCTACAGGTTTTATACATTACAAATTTATTAAGTAAAAATAAGTTTAAACATGTGCACAAACTCTGCTGTTTTGACCTAACATTATCGCTAACATATCTTAGTGGATAATGCCAAGAAAGAAGAGGCTGAAACACTCACAGACCTTTTTCCTGTCATTATCAAAAAAGTAAACCTTGGTAAAAACCCTAACCCCTACTTTGGAGAGTGTCGATCAGTCTGGACTTCAACGCAACCACTTCAAGCCGCCTCAGGAACACACGCAAACACTTTGGAGACTTCCCTAAGATTTTGGTCGGAGGGAGGGATTGGGGGGATGAGCTCGCGACTAAAGCAAAGCTAGGACGCGCACAATGTCCTCCACCTTCGACAATAACAATTACGTTGTTGCGCTGAGAGCGAAAGAAGAAAAATTTTATTCGAGTCCCTGGGGCATCCGAACCATAAAATATTATTTTAAAATGAGACAACTAATAAAGTGGTCCGGATGTCTCGAAACTGTGAATTGAGAAAGTCATTTCTTGGATGGAGGGGTATAAGAGGAAGTTTACAAAAATAGATGCGCCGTTTGATAAAAAAGAAACCATGGTATGCTTTTTTGATAAATATCAATTCTTAGGTACGTCTTTTTGTAAAAAACTGAAATATGTATACCAACCAAAACACCTTATCCTTTTTTTTTACTTTTAAATATTTTAAGGACAAAAATCAATAGGCCCACCAAATTCTGCAAATCATCGAAAGACACTTTTTATTTATTTATATTTCTTTCCCAAGAGCGACTCATCATAAATTTTATTCTCGTAATACTTCTTATCCGATAGTGTTATAAAAGCTATTAGTAGTTGTTATAATTATTTTAAAATAATTTTGATTAATTTAAGATAATTTTAATAAAGTTTAAATAACTTTAACTAGTTGATAAATAATATTTTGATATGGTAAGGTGAGAGTTTAGGATTTAGTTCAAAAATTTAAAATTTAGGATTTAGTTATTATTGTACTACAATATATATAAATCACTCAGTAGTTATTACAATATGAAAAATTAATTATTCATTTTAATCAAAATTACTGCACACAAATCACTATTATATCAAAGTTGTTTTTAAGAACTTAATTATAAATGTTTAAACTTCATAAAAATCACTTTAAATTAATCAAAATCACTCAAAAATAATAATAGTTAAGTCCTAGACTCTAAAATCACTCAAAAATAATAATAGTTAAGTCCTAGACTCTAAAATCACTTAAACCAACTAGGTAATTTATACATGATATAGTAGTTACCTATTATCTGCTACACATTATAATAACTATTATTTATTTAGTTGTTTTGATTTACTTCTCTATAAATCATTATTAACTAATGTTGGTCTTTGTATAAATTATCGATGATAACCGTTGCAACACTATTGGATAAAGATTCTTTTGGGAATAAGTTTTTAGATGGGAAGCTCTTTATTATTATTATTATTCTTATTATTTTAAGAAAGCGTGTTTTTGATGATTTGCATAATTTGGGGGCGTCATTCTGAGTTTTTGCCCTTTTATAATGTTTTTTTAATAAAACATGTTTTCGTTTATTTATTTATTTTGATATTGTTAATAAAACAAAATCAACTGTAAACGGGTAGCCCGACCCGTCAAGGGACCGACTCGCATTATAAATGCTACAATCTGATTAGGTCCCTTTACGACTGAACTCTAACCCTAGTTCCCCTGCAGCAGCGCCTCTTCCATCTCGATTTCGTTTTCGGTTTCCTCCTACCCCCGACACACGCCCCACTCCAAGCAGTAGCTAATCGCGATTCATCACATAGTCGGCCCCAAGTTTCAAAAGCTAACCTCCTTCCATCACCCCTGCGCCATTTTTCCGCTTAAAATTCATCAGCAGACACTCATAAGGAAAAGGTAAAACTTTGACTTTATTTTTCCATAAAGCCAACGTTTTTAGTGAGTGTAGCACGGTAGAAGCATGGTTAACGGATAAATTCACCCTAAATTGGACCTCTCTCTGCTAGAAACAATGCTATTAGTACCGTCGACATATTTTTCTCTAAAATGTTACCAACTTCCATTCTTCTGTTTTGGTTTATGGGATTATCTGTAAGCAATACATGTGGCTTTTACGCACCACATATTCTGCTTGTTTTCAAATTTGCGTTTGGAGCAATTATCATCCTTTAACGTTGTTTCAACACTGACAGACATGTAGCATTAGCATCTTAATTCTACTTGCATTAGTACATGCCTCCCCCTGCGTGTAGCCATTTGAGATGCAAATGAGAATGATTTTATAGCACTCTATGTGTTTGATAATTGATAAAGTATATAAGAATTATCATGTATATTATTCTTTAATTAAAATAGAAGGGATTATCAGTAAAAATTTTCCAGTCAAACTGAGTTTGGGTGAAATTTACCAACGAAAACTAGTTGGGTTGGAAAAAATTAAAAAAATATCAGGACAAACTCATTTTGTCCCGTAATTACAACCATTTTCTGGCCACTGTCAATTTTGGACGATATTTTTAAAATTTTTATCGGTCAAAATAACTTTGGTCAGTAAATTAAAATTATTTATTGGCCAAATATGTTTAATGTCCATTACTTTATTTCCATGAAAACATGCTTGGGAGTTTGGAACTAGGTGATTTCTATTTTAAAATTTTACCAGTTATATTTGATAAAATTATTGTCCAAAATTTTGGCCAAAAATTTAATAAATGAAAGCAAGTATTCTGCCAACATTTGACTTGTAAAATTCTAATTATACATGCTCTAAATTTTTCGGCTTAGATTCAGTCTGTTGATTCTTATGAAAAATGTCATGTCTTTGATATTCTTATACTCTGTTTTGTTTGTTTCAGAAAGAAAAAAAAATCAACTGCTGAAATAGATTTGTAACACAGCTGGCTTAACATTTTTCTAAATAATTTGCAGTTATATTCTGCTTAATCTAACTAGGGAAGTAGCAATGGCTAAATCAGAATATAATATTTATGCTCACGGTATGAATTTTAATAGATGTGGACACTTGAAACTGAAAGTCTGAAACAAAACAAATGGGACCAAATTGAGCTGAATAGGAAATCTTAATTATTCAACTCAAACATTCTATTAAAAGTTGATGTGAATTTGGTTTAGTTTTACTTTTGGTTTTGATTCGAACAGTTTAGTCTATGTGATTGCTGACCTAGTATCAGCGATTGGTGTCCAGCTTCATCCTTAGATCTTAGCTTCGCCCCCCCCCCCCCCTTTCGCTAGAACCCCATCATCCCGAGTCATTGGCTGGCAGAATCAAAGAAGCACAGAATTCGGCTAGGCTTACCTTCTCACGGTCCAACCGTGTCCGTCGTCTGGAGCGGGGAAGGAAGCCACCGACCGCCGGAGCTTTGCTCAGATCTGGAGGTGGGAAAACAACGACGATCGATCGGGGAAAACGAAGAGGAAGGATGCGGCGATCGGGCTTGACGGGTCTGCCGAATGGGAGTTAGGTCAAGCTTATAAGAGGGATATTTTGCACATTAATCCACAAAGTTTTTAGTCCAATCGCAAGGATGCCCTTAGTTTTGAGTTTTTAGCAGTTAACCCCCTCTAAATTCTGCTCTATTGCATCCAGAGCCTTGATTGAAGTTGTAAGCCCTTTAGACCTCAAAATATTTTGTTGTATTCCATTTTACTCTCCGAAATTTTGTCTAAGGGCCCGATAACCCTAGGGTGTTTTCCGAAAAATTTTCTGGAGCGGAATAAAAATGTCGGATTTAACAGCAGGCCTGGTCCATGCGTCACCACGTACAAGATAACGTGGATAGTCGTACATTCAAGTTCAGGGCGGG
>JAGFNQ010002702.1:228204-256309 GCA_024364735.1 Boesenbergia rotunda
CGAAGTCCGCATCCGCTCGGCTCATCGTCCCTGCTATCTAACGGTCCCTCGGATGCGCTTGCAAGCCTCCAGCTTGCCTCCATGCCATCCTTCACCCGAAGACATCAACCAAGTCCATGTGTACCTGTACACCTGCACACTCATGTACACATATTAGTCCAACAACAATTCCTAACTTAACCATATTACCCATACACATCAAAACCCCATGATCCTCCAGATCCTCTCAGGGTCGATTGCCTCAACAATCTCTCCTTTTTTGATGTGTGGCAATATGTTAAGTTAGGTAAACATATATCAATAACAATAGCAAAAGCAATTGAAAATCAAAGCATATCACACAAAAGACAACCTCCCCCTTAACCTATGCTTTCTCCTAATTTTCAATTCTCTTTGCCCCTACCAAGTTAAGTTTCAACCCAAACCTAACTTAACACCCAAGTTCTCCCCCTTTGACACCATCAAAAAGATTATGCCAAGCAATCCTACCCCTGGTGCTAAATAGAACTTACCAGATTTCTGAAAAACCCCTCAGAAATCACAAACCCACCATCTGTCCACACTACCAGTCGACTGCCCCCAGGGCAATCGACTGATGCGGCAGTTTCTGAATTTCCAGCCGAAATTCAAAAATACGTATAAAATTCAGAAAATACGGAAAAATATGAAATTTTGCAAGCACGTTTGTTAGAGTATTCCCTACCCTAGAAAATATAGTTTCATGAAAACATCAACCGTTCTTGACTTTTGGTACAAACCTAAAGGTTCTTAAAAATTGACATTATTGTATCAACTTTCAACCTATATAAGATATCTATATTTGCCAATTCTATTGACCTTAGTATTACATATAAATGGTTCTCAACTCTCCCTTCTTCATATACATTTCTTATTTGACAAAAGCTCCCCCTCTTTATCCCTTATCTCTAGATGATTAGGAAAACCCTTTCCCATGCCCTTATCTCATAACAATCTTGTCATTCAATACTCATAAAAGAATTTAAGCAATATAACACTATGACATAACAATTTGTAACATATTATGAAAGCATAGAAAAAGATTTTTAACTTGAAACCATAGCATATCATCCATTAGCACTTAAAGAGCTTTCCAACAATACTCAATCATATCCTAAAAGTAATCGTCAAGTCATGTCAAAATTACTCATAACAGAATATAAAGAAATGCATTATACATGGAAACATAAATAGAGTCATGAAGTAAAACATGAGAAAGTAGCAGGGGTTAGAGCCCTGAAGTCATCAAATGATACAAATTCAGATAAGTAGTGTTTGAGAGATATAAGAATAATACATCAAATAAAATCACTCTCAACATAAACTGCTCTAAAACTGCACCATCCCATTAGATCATGTCGTCTCACCGCCTGGAGGAGGAGGAGGAGGAGCGGCCTGATAAGCGAGATGTAGCTGTCGTAGCATCTCGTACATGTCATCCTGTCGGCTCCGGAATCCCTGACAGAATTCCGTGAGGCTATGAACCTCCCCCTGGATCATCGTCTGCGTCTGCTGGACACCGTGGATCTCCTCACGGATGCCATGAACGTCCTTCTGAAGCCCGTGAACATCTGATCGGAGCTGAGTAAACTCCGCACGAGTAACCATCGCAGCAGGCTCCTCATCCGAGCTGAACGACTCTGGACGCTCCCTCCAGACAAATGCCCCCTGCCGACTCTCAATGCCTGCCAAGGATAGCTGACGTGTACCGATCTGGTCTTAATCCTTGGACAGGTGCCTGACCTGACCACTAGTGACACGAATACCGAACTATAGCTGGAAGAACTCAGTCAGAACATGACAAAATGGCATGTAGATTTTCCCATTAACACTTTGAGAAAAATGGCAGATGGAGGTAAATACATGAAGGGAGACATCTATATCCAACCTCCTCTCAAGGGCATACATCATCACTAGGTGAGGCAATCTGTTCCTTGCCCTCCCCTTGGTGACGATGGGTAGGAGACACTCTAACACAATCTTGTACAACACGTAGCTGAAGGGACTCATAGGCTTTGCATCAAAATGCGCTCAGACTCATGCCTATGCTCCTAAATAATGTAAATGAATTTCGTCAATGGTAAGTCAGGGAACTCAAACGACTCAACAACGTTAGGAAAATAGGTATTCACATTATTGGATGTCCGACACTCTAAAAACTTAGCCAAGACCATGGCTGAAAAAGGAATGGTGACTCCGGCTATTCTAGACTCATAAAGATTATTCTCCGAGTCAATGCAAGTCAAGTTGGCATAAAACTCTTTGCATAAGTCAACATTAACATCATGTTGACAATATACTAACTGTTCTATTCCGAAGTGAGTGATCATCTCGGTGATCTGAGGTGACTTTTCTTGAAAGTAGGTCTTATTCAAATACCTACAATTCATCGTGACAAATTTGTTTTCCTCAAATCTCTTTTTACATTCTAAAGACTTAAATCTAGACTCTCCGGGGGCTTGTTGACCTTGACGGGATGAACCCTCACCCCTTGGCCTCTTAGAAATAGCCCTAATATGCCACAATCATGCATGCATACCAAGATACCCCCCCCCCCAAAAGAAAAAATAACAAAGAAAACATACACAAAATATCACATTAGTTCCAAAACAAAGTTTAAATGAACAATTGAACCTTAAACAATGATACCTTTTTGCTAATCTCTTCATGATGTTGATTTTGAGAGATTGACTTGAAGAGAGGAGTTTTTAACTAACCCTAGGAGTAGATCCAAGGTAGAGGAGGGCTTAGGGAGTGATTTTAGGGCTTGGGAGGAGCTTAGGACGCAAGAGGAGTTGAGAGGGGGAAGAAATCGCCGGGGTGGCTCGCCAAAACCCTAGGGTTTGGCTAGCCCCGCACTCTTTTTCTTTTATAGAACCCGCGGACCAGTCGATTGCCCCTAGGGCAGTCGACTGCGAAAACATACAGAGGGGTTCTCACTCTAGAACCAGTCGACTGCCCCTGAGACAGTTGACTGGTAAACCTTACAGACCCTTTCTCGCTCTAGCACTAGTCGACTGCCAATAGGGCAGTCGACTAATACTGAAAAACCAGTTTTCCAGTCCTAAGTTCAGAAATGCCTAACTAATTCCACAAATCTCAAAAAAAAATCTAAAATTTCGTGGAGAGATTTGTGGATCCTAAGTCTAATTGGGAAAAATATAATTTCAAATAAATTCACTCCGAATCCCATGATTGGTACAAATTTCAAAACTATCCAAATTGAATCATTTAAACTTAACTAGAAGTTCTAATTTGGACCTCTTCTTGATGCTTCCTCCCATACTTATTCATGATACACTAACAACATAAAGTTATATGATATTTTCACATTAAATCCAATTTCTCTCAATTATAATCCCATTTTCAACCTTTTTCTCCATAACTCTCACTTTAGTGTGCTAATTCTCTATGATTAAGGCTAACCTTAGCCTTTTTAACCTTTTGGCACACTCTATAGCCCATCTAGTTTCCTAGAAGAAAACCACCTAAGATCCATTGACCATAGATCCTATTTTATCTTCTAGATCTCTCCCTTGAGCTCCTAGCCCTAGTTACCTCCCTAGGTAACTCATCTACAAATGCAAGACCACACCGGTGCTCCTTCGGTGCTTCTTGACCTTCCACTATCACTTTCTTGACTCTATAGACCTTTTTCTTGGTCAATTCCTTTTCTTTTCTTTTAAATGGCTTTTCTTTGCCATTTTTGATCTTTTCTCTATCATAGTTATAGGGCATCCTTGAGTATGACATTTTACTATCATTCACCCTCTTAGGGTGGTATCCTAGACCCGACCTACCATTCCTATGATTTTGGTCCTTTGGTATCATGTTCAATCCCTTGGACCCTTGAATGACTCTACCTAGGTTTCTTTCTAACTTATCAAGTTTTGTTTTTAAAACTTGATTTTCCTTTTCTAGACTCCTAACCTTAGAATTATTTGACTTAACTTGATCATTTCTAGGTCTACCCATTTTTCTAGGCATATGTCTCCCTTTCTTAGGGTTTATGCCTTGGTCCTTAGTCCTAGAATTCCTAGGTTTATCATGAAACATAAAATTTTGAATATTTTGGCACGCAAAAGTGTTCTTGGTTCTATCATGATATTTAAAACCAAAGTTACATCTAGGCAAACAATTATTAGTATTTCTATCATTCATACACGCATCTTGAGCATAAATTGAGTTAGGGATTACCTCCCTTACCTTTATAGCTCTCCCTTGATGTGAGCTCATTTTTCTTTCTTCTTTCTCCCATCTTCTAAGGTGCTCCATCTTTTTCAACTCTCTTTTCCTTGGGCATTTTGTATGGTAATGCCCTAGCTCCCTGCATGTAAAGCATCGAATATTCCTTCTTTTCTCCTTTTTAGCCTTCTCATTCCTAGACCCCATGTTAGAATTTAAATAAATGGGATTGGGTTTAGGAATTACCCCCTTTTTTACCTAGTGGGCACTTATCCTTGTAGTGCCCCCTTTTGTTGCAACCAAAACATATAATGTGTTCGTTTTTCCTTGCTTTGGTGGAGGTAGAGGCTTCCTCTTGCTCTTGTGTGGATGAGGGTCTCTCCTCCCCCTCAACCCTTGATGTTGATATTTCTTCTTCTTCGAATGAGGTGGATGCCTTTTCACCTAATTCCTCCACTTCACTTGATAATGTTGATAATTCTTTTTCCCTCTGATCTTCTTGGACACTTGAGCTTAGTTCTTCGGGCTGTTCTACTCCTTGAGTTTGTGTAGGGTTCTCATGATACTTTTCCAATTTATTCCATAACTCATATGCATTTTTATAATTTCCTACATCACTCAAAATATTAGTGGGCAAAATATTAATCAAAACATTTATTACCTTTTCATTGGCCCTTGCTTGTTCTTGTTGCTCTTTAGTCCAATATGTTGGAGCAATCGGCCCTAAGATGGTCCGGAGTGACCATGGGTTTTGATGTTTGGGCAAAGGGTTTAAGTTAGGTTTACCCTTGTGTACTTATATGTGTATGTTGAGTGTGCAGGTTGTACAGGTTACACATATGGACTTGACTAGACAGCCTCGGTACGGTGAAGGATGGCATGGAGGCAAGCTGGAGGCTTGCGTGCGCATCCGAGGGACCTTGGAGAGCAGGGACGATGAGCTGATAGGGGCGGACTTCGAGGCATGCGTGAAGGATGACATGGAGGCAAGCTGGAGGCTTGCGTGCATCCGAGGGACGGGAGCCAAAGATGAAGAAGGCGTGAAAGCAACAGTCGAGACTGCGGAGGAAGAGTTAGTCGAGTCGTGAGGGTCAAGTGCAGTGTGATTGTACTCGGGAAATCCTAGGGTTTGAGTGCGGAGTGGAATGTACTCAGGAAGGGTAACCTTAGGTGGGTGAGTAGACCAGTCGACTGGCCTGGGGGCAGTCAACTGATGGAACTCACAGAAAGGTCTCAGCCTTGGGACCAGTCGACTGCCCTGAGGGCAGTCGACTGGTAGGTGGCTGGTGAGCTGGCTGAGAATTCGAACGTTGAGGTGCAACGGTCGAATTTAGCTGGCACAAGTCGATTGCCCTGGGGGCAGTCGACTGGTAGCGAGAAATCAGCCCCGAGTCCTATTTAAAGAGGACGTCGTGGTGGCTGAGTTTCTTGACGAAACAAGCTTGGTTAAGGCTTGTCAGTAGTCTATTGAGTCCAGATCGTGTCAAGGTGCTGTGGCGAGGTTTCTCCACCCACAAGGAGCGACAAGGACTAGCCGGAGGTTATCCGGGGAGTGATCCACCGACGGATTCTTGGATTAGTCACCCGGCCGGGGTGGATACCAAGTAAAACCTGGTTTGTTAGCATTGTTTTTTTTTATTTTTGTTTCCGCTATGCAACTAACAACGTAGGTACAAGAACGAACCGGGAATTGCTATTCCCCCCTCTAGCGGACGTATTCGATCCTAACAATTGGTATCAAAGTGAAGGACCGCTCGTGATTGGAATAACCGCCAAGAAGAGCAAAAGCTAGAGGGAAGAACATGGAAGACAAAGTTGGGGATGACATCTACACTCCACCTCCTTACGATCATGGAGATTTCGGTTATTGGAGGATGCGCATGAAGACGTGGTTTGACATGGATTGGGAGTGTATGATGATAATAGAAGAGCCTTTCAAAATTCCAAGAGACAAACATGGAAAAAGGCTTAGACCTAGATCTTGGACTAAAGAGCAACAAGATCAATCTAGGGCAAATGACAAGGTAATCGATATATTGATTAATATTTTGCCTAACCATGTTTTGAGTAGTGTAGGTAAATATGAAAATGCACATGATCTATGGAAAAAGATAGAAGAAGTCCATGAAAACCCTACACGAGTAGAAGAAGAAGAACCCAAGGAAATGAGCTTAATGGTCCAAGAAGAGGAGAAGGACCAATCGGATGAGGAGAGGAGCTCGACATCCGAAGAGGAGAAAAAGGAAAAAGAAACGGAATTGTCAACATCCGAAAAAGAAGAAGTATCCACATCCTCAAGTGAGGAAGAAAGTCAAAAAGGCTCCACATCAAGGATTGAGGGGGAGGAAAGGTCATCCTCAACACCGGAGCAAGAAGAAGTTAGTACCTCCACCAAAGCAAGAGCCAAAGACCACATTATATGCTTTGGATGCAATAAAAAAGGACACTACAAGGACAAGTGTCCAAAGGGTAAGAAAAAGGAGGTACAATCTAAACGCATCTCAATTCGATTAAATTCTAACATGAATTGTAGGAATGGAGAAGCCCAAGAAAAGAAAAAGAAGATCCGATGCTTTACATGTGGTGAACTAGGACACTACCACTCAAAGTGCCCAAAGAGTGGAGAGCTTAAGAAAATGGAGCACTTGAGAAGATGGGAGGAGGAGAGAAAGAAAAGAAGCTTCCAACAAGGAGGAGCTCCTAAGGTAAGGGAGGTAATTCCTAACCTTAAGTTAAAATGCAATTTCAATTCTAGCTCCTCTATGCATGTTAAAACTAGTGCAAATTATTCATCCATGCATGCTAAAAATCGTGATAAATGCTTGATTGTGCATAACAATGGTTTTAAATATCATGATAGGAATAGGGTTAACAAAGTAGATCAAAACCCTAGAAAGGTCATACATCATGAAAAATCAAAGACCTCTAGACCTAAGGATCAAGGCAAAAATCCCAAGAAGGGGAGGGATGTGCCTAGAAAGGAGGGTAGGTCTAGGAATGTCCAAAGTGGACATGTGGATTCTAGGTTTAGGAACCTAGAAAGGGAAAATCAAGCTTTAAGGGAAAAGCTTGATAGGTTAGAGAAAACCTTAGAGAGATTCACCGTTGGATCTAAGGGTTTGAATATGGTGTGGGGTGGCCTAAACCATACCAATGATAGATCGGGTCTAGGATACCGATCTAAGGTCTCCCATGCCAAGGGAAAAAGATATGCTAGGGTAGCATATGATTATGGCAAGAAGGGGGAGTCCAAAAATGACAAGGGAATGCCATTTAAAGGGAAGAAAAAGGTCTTAACTAAGGACAAGGGGTCCAAGGTTAAGAGGGTTGAGTTTTTAGGCCAAGAGTCACCGGAGGTACACCGGTGTGGCCTAGTGATGGTTGAGTCACCTAGGGAGGTGGCTAGGGCTAAGAGCTCAAGGGGGAGCTCTAGGAGCCTTTGGGATATATGGTGAATGGATCTTTGGAGGGTTCCTCCTAGAGGTCTAGATGGACCATGGAGTCTGCCAAAGGAATTGAAGACGGACTTAAGTCTCAATTCTTGGGTTTTGACACGGTGTTTTTGAGTTTCATGCATGGAAATATGACATTGGGGTCATATTACATGAAAATTAGTTTTTGGTGTGTAATTGCCATGTAAATCAATGCTAGGGATGCATTGTGGGGTGACATAGGCAAAGACATCAAGAGGAAACCAAAACTAGGACTTTAGGTCAAGGTTTGATTGAAGTTTTTGGCTAGTTTTGGGTTTTGTGTCAAACTTAGGAATGGTGATAGATACATTTTGGAATGTATTTTTCCCAAGTAGATATGGGTACCATAAACCTCTCCACAAAATTTGGGAATTTTTAGAGATTTGTGGAATTTTTGGCGCATTTCTGAATTTTATCAGAAATGCTAAAATTTCAGACTTTCAGAGTATCAGTCGACTGCCATTTTGGCAGTCGACTGGTCAAGGCTGATTTTTGTATCAGCAGCTGGTTTGGGGTCCAAATGATGCAAAACAAGTGTATGGGGGGCTAGTACACATTGTTTATGGTCATTGGGGATTAAAAGAACCGATAATTGGGATATTGTTAGGTTCTTTTTGATGTTAGGCAAAGGGGGAGAAGTGTTGGGTTTAAGTTGGGAAACCAAACATGCCTTTGCTAGAATCCCTAGTTTTAGGGGGAGCTGAGTTTTAGGGGGAGCATGATTGCTCCATTCTTGGCGTAAGGGGAACCTTGGAGAGGTTCTTAAAAAGCCTTTGTAAGTCCAGTGTAAGGGGAGCTTGGGAGACGCTTTAAAAAGCCCGATTTGGTAGAAAATCCTAACTTGGAGGGTTAGGTGGTGAAAATCCTAGCTTGGAGGGCTAGGTGTGGGAAAATCCTAACTTGGAGGGTTAGGTGGTGAAAATCCTAGCTTGGAGGGCTAGGTGTAAAATTCTTAACTTGGAGGGTTAGGTGTGGGATGCCTTGGGATAGGATCCAGTTATGCATTGCATATGCATTCATTTAGTATGGTTTTTGCTATTTACTACTATCTTGCTTTCCTAACTTAAACGGATTGCCAAATATCAAAAAGGGGGAGATTGTTGGACCAATCAGCCCTAAGATGGTCCGGAGTGACCATGGGTTTTGATGTTTGGGCAAAGGGTTTAAGTTAGGTTTACCCTTGTGTACTTATATGTGTATGTTGAGTGTGCAGGTTGTACAGGTTACACATATGGACTTGACTGGACAACCTCGGTACGGTGAAGGATGGCATGGAGGCAAGCTGGAGGCTTGCGTGCGCATCCGAGGGACCTTGGAGAGCAGGGACGATGAGCTGATAGGGGCGGACTTCGAGGTATGCGTGAAGGATGACATGGAGGCAAGCTGGAGGCTTGCGTGCATCCGAGGGACGGGAGCCAAAGATGAAGAAGGCGCGAAAGCAACAGTCGAGACTGCGGAGGAGGAGTCAGTCGAGTCGTGAGGGTCAAGTGCAGTGTGATTGTACTCGGGAAATCCTAGGGTTTGAGTGCGGAGTGGAATGTACTCAGGAAGGGTAACCTTAGGTGGGTGAGTAGACCAGTTGACTGGCCTGGGGGCAGTCGACTGATAGAACTCACAGAAAGGTCTCAGCCTTGGGACCAGTCGACTGCCCTGAGGGCAGTCGACTGGTAGGTGGCTGGTGAGCTGGCTGAGAATTCGAACGTTGAGGTGCAACGGTCAAATTTAGCTGGCACCAGTCGACTGCCCTGGGGGCAGTCGACTGGTAGCGAGAAATCAGCCCCGAGTCCTATTTAAAGAGGACGTCGTGGTGGCTAAGTTTCTTGACGAAACAAGCTTGGTTAAGGCTTGTCAGTAGTCTATTGAGTCCAGATCGTGTCAAGGTGTTGTGACAAGGTTTCTCCACCCATAAGGAGCGACAAGGACTAGCCGGAGGTTATCCGGGGAGTGATCCACCGACGGATTCTTGGATTAGTCACCCGGCCGGGGTGGATACCAAGTAAAACCTGGTTTGTTAGCGTTGTTTTTTTTTGTTTCCGCTGTGCAACTAACAACGTAGGTACAAGAACGAACCGGGAATCGCTATTCCCCCCTCTAGCGGACGTATTCGATCCTAACACAATACCTAGATCGGAGCTTCTTTCCATGCTTGTCCATAGGGGTCTCAAATGGTTCCTCTAGCACCATTATGCACTCCCAATCCATGCCGAGCCACATCTTCATCTTAGCTCTCCAATAATCAAAATCCTCATGCTCGTATGGTGGTGGTGAGTTGATATCGTCCCCTAGCTTATCTTCCATCCTTTTCCCTCTAGCTTTCTTGCTCCTTTTGGCGGTTATTCCAATCAAGAGCAGTCCTAGCTCTGATACCATTTGATAGATCGATTGACGTTGCTAGAGGGGGGTGAATAGCAATTTTTGGACCCCTTTCTTCCTACACGGTTAGTTGCACAGCGGAATATATAATAAAACAAAACTAATAATGAAGAACAATGCTAACAATCCGAATTTACTTGGTATCCACCCCGGACGGGTGACTAATCCAAGAATCCGTCGGTGGATCACTCCTCGGATAACCTCCGGCTAGCCCTCGTCGCTCCTTGTGGGTGGAGAAACCTCACCACAACACCTTGGACACTATCTGGGCACAAAAGACTACTAACTCACTTTACCCAAGCGAGTTTCGTCAAGAAACGAATGTATGAGACGAGCCCCTTTAAATAGGGCTCGAATCTGAAACAGCTGCTACCAGTCGACTGCCCCTAGGGCAGTCGACTGGTCCCACTCAGATTCGACCATTGCCGTACAATGTTCGAATTTTGCCAGCTGTTCCAGTCGACACCAGTCGACTTCCCCTAGGCCAGTCGACTAGTCCGAACCTAAGCCTTGGGTTTCACTCTTGAGTACATGTCACTCCGCACTCGAACCCTCCTGGCTTAGCCCCTGAGTACAAACAGTCATACTCAGACCCTCACAACTCGGTTGACTCTTCACTAGCAACCTCGACTATTGCCTTCACGCCCTCTTCATCTTCGGCCCTCGTCCCTCGGATGCGCACGCAATCCTCCAGCTTACCTCCATGCCACCCTTCACGTACGCCTCGAAGTCCGCATCCCTTGGCTCATCGTCCCTGCTATCCAACAGTCCCTTATATGTGCTCGCAAGCCTCCAACTTGCCTCCATGCCATCCTTCACCCGAAGATATCAACCAAGTCCATGTGTACTTGTACACCTGCACACTCATGTACACATATTAGTCCAATAACAATTCCTAACTTAACCATATTGCCCACACACATCAAAACCCTATGATCCTCCAGATTATCTCAGGGCCGATTGCCTCAACACTTACGATCTGCTTTGGGTGGGTCCTTGGACTACAATTTTATTAAAGTCTATCCCCGATATGGAAGGCAATCCTTTATTCCATATCTTGTAATATGACCAGTTCAAATTTTTGAAAAACGCCACCTACACAGATCTTACATTAGTAACAATTATATTACATTGAAAATGTTTGTTGAGGTATATATATATAAAATAGAAAACTTACAGTTTTTTCAAATTTGACAGTGTACCCTTCTGTGGCGCCAAGAGAATTATAATGATGGATACTACCTTCCTCGAGGTCAATAATCATTAGATGCCAATGATCATCTGCATTATTTAGAGGACAGATGATATATCTAATTGGCTTATCTATATCAGTAGCAATTGTTTGTTCAAATGCTGCAGCGTGAATCACCTCAAATAGTTCCTATGTTTATTAAAAAGGAAGTGTTAGTCGACTAAATCCTAGAAATAAACAACAAAACAACTTGCTAATTGACTTACATCTAACCCCACCCCACAGAATATGGAGAGGTGGTATGGTGAGTTACAGGTTTTTGCTTCATTTACAAGAATTGTCTAGTATGTATTTATGCAATCCCCAGTGGTATAGTTATTCCAATCAAATATTGTCAAAAATGATTGCATATCTAATGAAAAGGTCTCATTGGACCATACTAGATTTGTCTGATACCTACATGAACATAATATAAGCAACTTAATAAGAAGGTGAAGGAATAAATTTTATTAATGAATGAGAATAATCATCATTGTTTTATAAATTTATGCAATCGCAATAACAACTAACTCACTTTAATTTACTAAGCTTTAATAAGGTTTCAACAATCTCTGCATCTTTATTCTTCTTCTTAAAAAATGCCCAGACATTCTTCAATATTTTGCTTTTCACCTTTTGAATTTCTTTTGCTTTAGCTGCCTGTTGTTCAGATAAGTTTGTTTGGGTTGAGGTCGCAGATGTTGTTGTTTGCGTTGTAGTTTGTGACATTGATGGGGCAGGAGCCTCGTCATCTTGATCTTGATCTTCATCCTCATCCTCAACAACTTCTTTGCCCTTGCCTTTGGCCTTGGAGGCTGGTCTGACCTGAGTTATTTTCCTTTTTTTGGGAAGTGGCTCAACTTCATCTGACCCTTTGATTTCCATTTGTTTATACAGCTTCATGATTTGCTGGTTAGACTGATGTATGATCATATCTCTTACAGCTACCTTTTTTTGTAGTGATCATCTTGTTGTTTAAGCCGGGAATCTTTGTCACCAATTATTGTATTCTTTTCAGCAATGATTTCATCTTTTTGTTTAAGCTGGGCCTCCTTCTCCGCAATTATTGTTTCTTTCTGAGCAATAATTTGATCCTTGTCACTGATGGTTGTTGCCCTGTCAATTTTAACATCCTCCAAACTTTTAAGTGCTATAGTTAATTGTCATCAATTTGTTCTTGCTTTTCTATACATAGATTGCAGGCTTCCATTTCTAAGGCCTGTAGCCTTCCTTCTGCTGTCTGGCTTTCTTCTGCTGCCTGCTGTAATACCTCACGGTGTGCCTCAAGTGGTTGAGTTGGAGGAGAGTAGTGAGGTACCAAATCAAGATCTGACTCAGCCGGAATTAAATCAATAATAATTAAATTTGTGGCCACATAGTCTATCCTCCTCTTGATACTCTCAACATGGGCTTTAGGCCAAGTCCAGCGAAGTATTCTTGGCAATCTATGAGGATGTTCTGGACCAACAATACTAATATGTTCACTCAGCCATACCTGCAATATGATTGTATTCTATAATTAATATCCATCATATCATACATGAGTAGGTATATGTACTCTAACTTACAGCCAAAATATTTGGAAATCCCTTGAGCAAGGGAGCCTTGGTCGTTTGGCTTGAATCACCTACATTTGTTCTATGCCTTAGTGTAATCTCCTTTCCAATGGAATCCAACTAAGGAGCCATGAAATTGTAGACGACATTGCACCAATTATAGTTTGGTAGGTTGTCAAAATTATCTACGCAATCAATTAGTAACAGGGCAGGAATGACAAGTATGCTGCTAGTACCACAAAATATAACTGTAAAAAAAAATAAAGTATATACAACTGACAGTAAAGCTTGTCATTGGATGTAGACTTCATTATCAGTTTCTCCAAATGCTTGGCAGAACAACTTGACTCTTCAAAATAATGCTTGTACAGTGGGCTAGAGGCCTCATTCAAATCTAGTTGCACTATCTCTCCATTGTCAGGTAGCCCTAGAATAAGTGATATATCAACCTTTGTAAATTTTAGATTTTTCCCATGGAATATAAAGCTCTATTCTTCTTCATCCCAATTATCGAACATATTCTGAACCTGGGGTCTTACACATGAAGTAGTAGGGAGGTCCAGGACCCAAGAAAAGGGTGTATCTCGAAGCAACTGTTCTTGTGCTGGTGTGGGTGGAACTGAACCAATAAAATTTTGGAAATGGCAAAGGCTACTTTTCCAGTTCAATTGTTTAGTTCGACCTCTGTTGACAAAACTTGTATAGTAGTGACAACCCCGAATCTACTAGATTAAATTGTCACGAATTGTGGGACTATCAGAATTTAAATGTGAATGAAAGCTGGAAACCCTTTTTACCATCAAAATCTGAAAATGTAATATAGGGGCCACAGGTCGTATTTTTCTCGGGGACTAGTTGACGTTGTTTGATTCGCGCTTGTATTTATGTGTCGTTTGTGTTTTCGGGTTTCAAATAAAACTTGGGTTTTGGGATGCTATTAGAAACGAAAATGCAATGAAATGAAATGGCAATTAAAATGGAGGAAACCAAACTAGTGATAGCAAAGGATAACTCAATCAATGGAAAACTCAATCAAAGCACTCAAACAGTTTTGGGACACAAATCTGATTTCAATTGCAAAATGCCACTATAATTAGATTGAGCTTCAGGATCTACAACATTGAAACCGAAATATCAATTTGATACAAAAACATAACCAACACTTGGTACGCAAAAAGAATGTTTATGTACCAAAATAAAATTCCAATTCAGCAACAAGTTAAAGGCAATTGAAACTGATTTACAGCATAACCCACTCTCTAAAAGATAAGTTTACTCTTGATACAAATGAATGCAGAAATTTAATCATGCCAAATTAAGCAAGCTAGATAAGCAGCCAAAAGAAGCTGCTGTGCTAAGGGCTGCTGCTGAATACCGAGATGATAAACTGCCACTTCAGAAATTCACACTGACCAAATCAGTTTGGTAATTCAAACCAACCATGGATCACTCAAATACAAGCTAAGCCTGAGGTGAACTTGCAATGAACATATGCAGAAATGCAGAAATGCAGGGATACATGCAAAATTTCAGCAACTGAATTTGATGCTAAAGCCAAACAACACTGAAATCTATTGCTCCATGCTAATATTCACATACGACTCCTATGAACTCAGTTCAATTGATTGTAAATGCAGGAATTGAGGCTGAAACACAACTAAACTGCTGACTGTGCAGAAATTGATGCAGAATTGATGCAAGTGCAGAAATGGATGCAGAAATTCAGCACTTATTTGAATTCCGAACAAGCAAACCTACCAATTGAAATCAATGCCCTCATCTACCATTCGAAAAGGACTGAGAAGAACCAAAAATTACTCGACATAACTCAGAATTCGAAACTGTAAATGGATTGCAGATTTGAAACTGCAATCTTTTGCAGAAGCAGAATATTTGGCACGCAGCTGGAAAACAAACTGAAATTTGGAATTACCAAGCTAAACAAGATTCAGAATTTAAGCTAAGATCTAAACAAACTTAAACTAACTAATTTAGCTCACTAAAAGTGAAACAAATCGAAAAATTTTTGAAACTGAAATGCAAATTCAGTAATGTCTGATACGCCAGCATACAAAATGGCACAAAACAAGATAAGCTAAAACAAACTGAAATTTAACTCAATCTATCACTAAACAAGTTCCTAACTTACTGACATTGAAGATTAAAATCCTAATTAAACTAAACAATTCAAAACTTACAAACTAAGACAACTGAAAACTGAAATTTGCAGGAAACAAAACAGAATTCGGCAGAAATGGAATTTAAGCTACAAAACATGAAAATTAGCTAGCTAAACTACTCCTCAATCTTCCCTAAGCTCAAAATCTTCTTGGTCGTCAAGCAAGAGCCGGCCTCGAACCCCTAAGCACAGCAAATCAGTGGAAATCAGATTGGATTAGTGAACTTTGCTCAAACTGCGCAAGCTGGGAATTTCCAATCCAAACGCTTCGATCTCATTTTGTTGAGCTTCGATGATGATCTGGAGAAGACCTGAGCTCACCTGAGAACCCCTACAAGTGGCTCAGGTCGTCGGAAATGGGTTGTGCTGAGATTCCAACGCTCGGACCACAAAGCCACCGAAACCCTCAAATAGCTCTGTCCGGCGCGAATTCGAGCTAAATTCTCCAACCAAACTGACCTCCAAAGATCCAGAAGATGATCTTGATGAAGAATTGAGGGGTCGCGCCCCTTGAATTGAAGAAAAACGGCTAAGAACACTGAAGAACAAAACGAAGAAGGAGCTGCGGTGGAGACGCGACGAAGAACAGCTGCTGCGAATTTTTCCTTAAGTAATAACCAATGAACGGCTCAGATTGATCGGAGGAGATCCAACGGTAGATCTTGGTCTGATTTGAGCTAAACTTTTATGATGATGATCTGGGGTCAGGATCTGCCTTGTGGTAGCTCGGATCCTCCAGATATGCAACGGATGGTCCAGATCAACTCTATCTGTGAATGGACGCTCTAGAGCCCTCCTTGCTTGATCTAACGGTTGATTTAGCTCTGATTGGGATGAAACCTTCAGATCTTGATCATAGAGCTTGATCAACCCTAACCCTAGCTCAGATTGCTTCAGATCGTCCCGGATGGCTCAGATCTAGCCGCTCTTGAATCGGACGGCCCGGATTAATCGTAGGCTTGATAATTCGATCCGGTTCACATCCGACTCAAGTTTGACCCAGTATGCCCTAGGTCCAGGATCCTTTCTTGCCTACAAAAATATATCAGAAAATTAGTGGCCAAATAATCCAAAAATTGTGTAATTTTGCAATTAAGTCCAAAATAAGATAAAGTTCCAAAACCTAGGGTAAAATCACAATTAAGCAATAAAAACATGGGTCAAACATGGATTTTAGCAATTAAAATAATCAATAAAATGGTGCTTATCAACTCCCCCACACTTAACCTTGAGCGTCTCGCGAAACAACTAAATATGTATCCCTTAGATTTCCTTAAGCATAATTAGAAGCAAATGAAAAGAAATTACCTAAGGTTGTCAATTCTCATAAATCTAAGCTCTATGGATTAGTATCTTGTCCTTAAATCAACAACTTGGCCTTTTCATCTATCATGAGTCATTGAGATGAATTTAAATCACTAGCCTTTCATGGGAAGTTTTGGTGGCTCTCTCTTAAGTTCTAATTTGGTGATGGAAGTGGAGCTCACTCTTACACATATGTTTCTTGCACTACCATAGGCTTGCTTATTATCTACTCTCCACCATTAATCATGAATAGGATCAACATCTACAAAAACAAAGGAAAACATGAAAAAATGGAGAGAAATGGAATAAAAATCAAGGAAATGGAAAAATGTGAAAAATGGAAGACTTGAGTGCTCAAAAATGTTTCCAATGTGCTTTGCCCCATCTTGACAGTCCTCTAATGATATCAAAAGTATGGGTGAGTGAAACTTGAATAAATTCCTTTGGTTTGGATGAAAAACCCTTTCTTGGTTTCATGTGCCAAGTTCCTCCTTGCGTGCCAAATTTCTTTCTTCATTCTCTTTTCTGATTTTTCTCTTCTTCTTTTATCCTCTAGCAAGGTCAGATTTGTAGTGGAGCAAAGCTTTTAATTCGGATCAGAGAACTTCAATGATTTTCAATGCCAACTCAATTGTGTCCACTTGGTTTCTTTTCATTTTTTTTTCAAACTGCTTTCTCTTTTTTATTTTCTTTTCTCTGCTCTGAATTGAAATTCAATCTTGTTCTGATCAGTTAGGATGCACTCCATACTTGTTGCTACATTCCTATACCTACTTCCATGATTCATATCCTCAAAAACTCAATCTCGGTTTTGAGTTGGCACAAACTTCCTCTCTAGCATCTACTGATTTTTTTTTTGCTGCATTTCAGTTTGCATTCTCACCTTGCTGCTCTTCAGAATTTGTGATGCTGTCGAGTGGTTGTACTGAGTCCTTGTCAGCATTCCTTGAAATTCCACTCAGATTTCCGAACTGCAGTTTGTCTTGCATTTCCCTGCTTCAATTAACTTCAATTCAGCCTACATTCAACTTCTCAGCCTTCAATTTGATTAGCTTCAACTTGTTTTCAGCTGTAGTTCATTGTTTCTGCCACAAATTCAGTTCCATTCCAGATCAGAATTCCTGCTTCAACTTCAGATTTTCCAGCTTGTGATCAGCAGCTCAGATTCTCAGTTTTTGAATTTTTTTTTTCTAGCTGCATTCTCAACTTGCTGCTCTTCGAAATATCTAATGGCTGATGAAGGTGGCTCTCTTAATCCTTGTCAACAGCCCTTGAAACCCACTTTTGCAACTCAATTCAGATTAGCACTCCAATTCTGCACTGCACAGATTTGTTTAGCTTCACTGCATTCCCAGCTTTCTCTGTTCTGAATAGACTACTGATTCCCTTCAATTTCAAAATAAAGAATCTGATTTTTCATCCTTGCAATTCTCTGAGTTTCAAGGTAGTTACCTCACATAATAGTGGAGCTCAAAAACAGTTTAAACTTTCATTTGAAATCTGCTCACCAAAAGATTTAATTCAGCCACAACCATTCTGAAATTTCTGTCTAAAATCAGTGATACATTGCCGATTTCTCCAATTCAGCTTCACAAACAGTCCTTCAATGATTCACAGCAGCTCCAATTTGATTTGTATCATCTCAGCAACTCAAAATTGAAATTTCATCAGCTTCAATTCATCCTTCCAGCAGTGTGTTCAGATATTTTTCTGCTTAGGTTTCAGATTCTCCAGCTTATGTTCAACTGCTGCTCAGCTTTACAGCCTTCAATTCAGATGTTAACATGATATTCCCGATCTGCATTTTTATTGGTTACAATCTGATACAGATTTCAGCTGCAATCAGCTGCAAATTCAAATTGTGTTCTGAATAAACTGGTTTTGGCACAGAATTTTTCCAGCCTTCTTCGGTTCTGATTTCATCCAATTTTCTTCACCTTGGATTTGGCACTGAATTAGCATCAATTGAATTCATGCTTCCTAAATCAGCATTTCCTTGTCGGATTCAAATAGAATTTGCATGATGGGTTCGCTGAATTCAATTGGAAGTTGGCACAAAACTCCCTCACTAGCCTCTTCACTAAAAATTCTGCACAACTTCAATTTAGCTTCATTCAAACTTCTCAGCCTTCAATTCAGGCTTAAACAAAGGGCTGTCAACCATTCTTGGTCCACATCATTTCCGATCAAAGTTAACTCCTCAAAAAATTTTTTTTTTCTTTCTTCACTTTGGCAAACAAAGTTGCATTTGCGTGCCACTTTAAACTTGAATGTGCAGAATTTTTTTTTCTTCTAATGCATGCCACTTGGATCTTCAAAATATGTTAAGGAAGCTAGATCTCCAATTGCTTCCTTCTTTCTTGCTCATTCTTGACATCAAACTCATTCAAACTCATTCTTGGCACATGTAATTTGCAAAAAAAAAAATTTTTTTTCTTGAAATGCCTCTTTGATACCAAATCTTTCCAAAATGCTAGTCACTCCCCCACACTTAAATCTTTGTCCGTCTCGGGCAAAATAACATTAGAAACAAATCAAACAACAAGTTCAAAGAAAAGTGAGGGTAAGAGTATGAAATAAGTAGAGAAAAATGGAATGAACATGATTTTTTTTTAAATGGATATGGAAAGGTAAACAAAGTGATTAGCTTCTATAGATGTGATCCAATCATTGAAATATGGTTTTGAAAGAACCTAAGCAAGTTCTAGAGTACGATAACATGTATGTATCACAAATATAAGGCTAATTCTCACTAGGTAAAAATAATCCATCTCAAATCCTCAATTAAGAATCTAAAGCAAAATCGTACTCAAGCATTCAAGATTTCATCCATGAACTCAAATCCTAAGTTTTAACAACCAAATTTAATTTATTTTCAAAAGACTCTAAAATGCTATGGAGATAACCTAGAGGGATACATTTATTTCCACTCATGCAAGAAAAAGTGCTAAAAGAAAAGACATGGTATTTACAATGTCTATTTATTCAATTTACTCTAGAAAACATAAAAGTGAAAAATGTGATAAAAGAAAATGCAAGAAAAATAAACTCCCCTTTATTCGGGTGGACGGAGCCTATCAAGCAGTAGCCTCTATCTTGGTGGTGGAGGAGTCTGGGTGGCTGGGAGAACTAGGACTCCCCCACACTTGAACTTTGCAAAAAATATCTCCGGTGGCCGAAGGCGATTTAGGTTCAGAATCCATGTAAGAGGTGGAGTGCTTTGAATTAGAGTAAAATCATCTCCTCCTTCTTGCTGCCTCTCAGAAGTCCTTTCAGGAGGTTGAAGTCTGTTCAGTTGGAGTACCCACTCCTGAAGTCTTCTGGACCCTGCAAAACAATGTAATACCTTTCTCAAGCGTGCAGGGTCAGAAAGAAATAAAATAATATCAGTCTCCGCATGAATTGAATCCAAAACTGCATCATATTCAATTAAATCAAATTTTACTGTCTCAATAAATTTTTCACAATTATTTCCTCCAACATTTGCATCCTGAATTTTATCACAAATAATAAAATCAATTTTTGGCACTTCAATAAAAATTTCGCAATTATTTTTCAACACAGATGGATCAAGCAAAGTATCACAGCCTATGAAATCAATCTCAGGTGCCTCAATGAATTTTTCACAATTACTTTTTGCAGAAGATATATCAAAAGACTCATCACAATAATCAACATCAAGTCTAGGCACTTCTAAATATTGTTCACACTCAGCATTTTCATGGTATGTAATACAACATGCTTCATTTTCAGCAACTTTAACACTAGGTACCTCTAGGGATTTTTCACAATTATTTTCTACAAGAGATGTATCCCTAAGTATATCACAAACAATAAAATCAGTTTGAGGTACCTCAATACAATTTTCAGAAAAAATTGGAGGAGTATTTACCTGATCGTGCTGAAAAATACCTGGAGGTTCTACAGAAGTAGATGTATCCGTGTTCTCCTCCTGGTCATGTTCATGCTCCTCTTCAGGTTCAGGTTCTGGTGGACACTCAAATATAACAGGTGATCCTTGGGTTCTTGCTTCCACCAAGCAAGTCCCTACACTTTCGGGTAATTGTGGTGGTCCCTGGGGCTTAGTGCAATCCCCTACACCTATGGAATAATCTTCAATGCATGTTTCCTCAACCATTCCTGTATCAACCAAATTAGAAAAATTAGGACCATCAATAAGACTATAATCACAAAATAAAAGATGAGAAGGGTCCTGTAAAGTTTTGGAATCTAATTCAAAGTTATCACAAGCTCTGCTATCAATTTCCTCCAAGGCCTCTAAATCAGTAGGAATGGGTGATTCTTGGGGCTCAGTGCAATCCCCTACACTCTCAATCCTATCCTCTGAATTTTCTGATGCATCAACCAATATAGGTGGTTCCTGGGGCTCTGTGCAATCCCCTACACCTATAGATTCATCTGATTGTCCTAAACTTTGAGCTTGTATTTGATTCCATTGATCAACCAATTTTGCAAGGCATCCTTCGATGTCTTGTTGTTGTTGTAACATTTGTTGCCACATTGATAGATTCCATTTTATTGATCATTTGAGCTACTAAAATCCATGTTTGATCTATGTTTTTCTTGTCAAAATTGTGAAATTGCCCTAGGTTTTAGAACTTACCTTTATTTTGGACTTAATTGCAAATATGCAAATTTTTGGATTAATTTGGCCACTAAATTCTTGATCTATTTTTGTAGGCATCAAAGTTCAAGGATCTAGGGCATATTGGGTCAAACTCGAGTCGGAATTGACCCAGATCAGATTACCAAGATTACGATTAAATCTGGGCCGTTCGATTCGAAAGCGGCTAGATCGGAGCCATCCGGGATGATCTGAAGCAATCCAAGCTAAAGCTAGGGTTGATCAAGCACCCTGATCAAGATCTGAAGATTTCATCCCAATCAGAGCAAGATCAACCGTTGGATCAAGCTTGGAGGGCTCTAGATCATCCATTCAAAGATTAGCTAGATCTGGACCATCCGTTGCAAATCTGGAGGATCCGAGCTACCACGAGGCAGATCCTGACCCCAGATCTTCATCATCAAAGTTTGGCTCAAATCGGACTAAGATCAGCCGTTGGATTGAAGCAAATCAATCACAGCCGTCCATTGGTTAATACTTAAGGAAATTTTCCACAGAGCTTACCCTCGTCGCGTCTTCAGCCTAGCCTCCACTGTTCTTCGCTGTTCTTCCCCGTTTCTTCATCGATTTTCAACATTCTTGTTTCCATGAAGGCGTGACCACCTCATCTTCCAATCCAGATCGAGAATCGAGTCTTTGGTGATCAAGGTTTGAAGAATTCTGCTCAATTGCGCTGGAACAGGGATTTCTTGAGGGTTTCGGGAATCCTCAGTCCGATCACTTCCTTCTCAACCACAGTCCATTTCCAAGCTTCCAAATCATTTGTAGGGGTTCTCAAATGATCTCAGAAGTTTCCCAAATCGTCCTCGCAGCTCCATCAATTGAGAACGAAGAAATCGGATGGAAAATTTCAGCAAGCGCAGATTTGAAGCAAATTCAATTTCAGAATTGATTGTCCACTGATTTGCTGAGCCTAGGGGTTCGAAGCCGGTTCTTGATTGACAACCAAGAATTTCTTGAGCTCGAGAGGGGTTGAGGTGTAGCTTAGATGTTTAGTTTTATTGTTTTGTAGCTGTAATCGAAATTCTGCGCATGTTCTGTTTTTGCAGTTTCTTTCCAGCAATCTTAGCTGTAATTCTGAGTTGTTTTAGCTAAATTAGGATTTAAACCTTAGAGATCAGTCAGTTAGGAACCTGTTTGGTGATCGTTGGAGTTAAATTTCAGTTGAATCATAGTGTTAAATCTTGCGTGCCAATTTCCCTGCTGTGTGCCATTTAATTTCTGAAATTTGCTTTCAGTTCTGAGTTTATCTCAGAATTCTTGTTTCTTAGTTGTTAATTCTTGCATTCGATTTAAGTATAGGTTTCCTTAGTTAATGTAGAGCTTAGTTCCAAATTCTTGCACTTCATTCTAGGTTTTTAGCTCAGCTAGTGCTGAATTTCTGCAACTTGAATCTGAATTTCTGCAATTTCGTTTCTGATTTCTTGCTTTTCAAGTTCTGGTATTAGTTTGCACTCCTTTACAGAATCTTGCTTTGTTCTTTCTTAATACCATTGTTCCCCAATCAAACCAATCAGTTTTAAAGAGTGGAGTTGAAAGCTAAATTAATTTTTCATTTGGAGCTAGTTTTGGCACAAAAGCTCTCCCTTGCGTGCCAACTAACTTGAACTAAATTGCATCCACAATCAACTGGTTTAGTGGTATGTGAGTGTATTTGAATCAATAAGTTTGAACCTATCTAATGCTGAAAAATCTGGGCAGTGATTGGCTTCCAAAAATATTGCATGCTTAATAGATATTTGTTGCTTGTGACAATTTCGAATTTCTTTTGCTTTAATTTGTCTTAGCTGTTCATTTCCGAAACTTGCCATCACTACCTCTAAATTTCAGTTTAGTGTTTCTTTGCAATTGACTTTAGATTTGCCTTCCAATTCGGTCAAGTATCTTGTTTTATTTGGTTTACTACTAGTTGAGTTTTCCTTAAGTGTCAACTTCTTGTTTAGTTATTAGTTAAGTTCCTTTATTTTTTCCATTTCAATTTCACTTTTATTTACAACCAAAAATCAAATTATTCACTTGAAACCCGAAACCCAAAAACGACATAATTGCAAGTTTGAATCAAGCACGACAATTATCCCTGAGAAAAATACGACCTGTGGCCCCTATATTACATTTCCATAATTTTGATTGTAAAAGGGTTTCCAGCACTTCATTGATATTTAAATTTGATGAGCCCATACCTTTCGTGACAGATTAATTTAGTATAATTTGGGCCCGTCAAATTTTTGGCGCCGTTGCCGGGGACTGTTAGTTGACTTGTTTGATTTTAGCTTGCGCACTTATTTCATATCATTCTTGATTTGTTTCTGTGCTTATTGTCATATCTTTTGATTTGATTTTATTTGTTTTATCTTTTTATTCACTTTTACTGCGATTTGTTCTGTTTTTATGACCAGGTCTCTAGGTGCTGAATTAGAAGATTTCGATCCTGAGATTGAGAGGACCTTCAGAGTCAGGAGGAACCAGGCTATTCTTTCTGAGACTGCAGATATCCCTCCTCTTCAGACTATCAGCACTCACTCAGGCATTGACATGGCAGACCACCAGAGAACCATGAAGGAGCTCGCAGCACCTGACGCTGCATTTCAGTACTCCAGCATAGCATATCCAGAGCTAGGGGGAGTTTTGAGCTCAAATCGGGACTTATCAATTTGTTGCCAAAGTTTCAGGGTTTATCTGGGGAGGATCCAAACAGACACTTGCACGAGTTCCATGTGGTGTGCTCTACTATGAAGCCTCAGGGCGTTTCTGAAGAAGACATTAAGTTAAGAGCATTTCCTTTTACTTTGACTGGGGCGGCTAAGGATTGGTTGTATTATTTGCCCACTGGACATGTTGCTAGTTGGATTGAAATGAAGAGAGCATTTTTAGAGAAATTTTTTCCAGCATCAAGGACCGCCATTATCAGGAAAAGTATCTGTGGCATTCAACAAGTGGTTGGAGAGTCCCTTTATGATTACTGGGAGAGGTTCAAGAAGTTATGCTCTAGCTGTCCTCAACATCAAATTAGTGAGCAACTTCTTGTGCAATACTTTTATGAAGGTTTATTACCTATGGATAGGAGCATGATTGATGCGGCGGCAGGGGGAGCCTTGGTGAATAAAACTCCGGAGCAAGCTAGAGTGCTCATTTCTAACATGGCGGAGAATACTCAACAATTTGGGAGTAGAGCACTCACTACAAGAGGGGTTCATGAAGCTCAAGTGTCGCCTAGTGAACAAAAAGAAAGCAAAAGCTCTTTGTTGGAGAACAAACTGACGGAGTTGGCATCCTTAGTGACGCAAATGGCAGCGAACAATGTGAACCAAGCCTCAAATTCAACAACAACTTCATTTCCAAATCAAGTCACAAGAGTATGTAGCATTTGTTCAAGCCAAGAACATTATTCAGACCATTGTCCAAATCTTCAACAAGATGAATCGGTTGCGGCCTTGGCTAGAGCTCCATTCCAACAAAGAAATGACCCCTACTCATCTACCTACAACCCGGGTTGGAGGGACCACCCAAATTTGAAGTATGGTAACTCTTTTTACCAACAACCGCCTTCCAATCATCAAATTCAGCAAAATCATCCCTCATTTCAGAGTTCACAGCAGCGAAACCATGGTTTTCAGTCACAAAATCCCAATTTCCAGCAACCACAGCCGCTTTCACAGAATTTCCCGCAAGGATTCCAGCAAATTCAGCATGCACAGCAATCACAACAGCCATATCAAAATTTTCAGCAACCTTCTCAAAATTTCCAGCAAGGTTTTCAGCCATTCCAGAGTCAATTCCAGAATTCACAGCAAGGGATTTCAAGGTTTTCAGAGTTCCAACCAGCAAAATCAGCCTCAAATGCAGAATTTTCAGCAAAGCTATCAAAATTTTCAGCAGCCTTCTTCCACCTTTTCAGCCCCACACAAATCATACGCAAGCTATGGGAGCTCAAGTGGAGGAGATGTTCAGCATCAACAAATGATGGAAATGCTACAACAAGTTGTACAAACACAACAACAACAACAAGCTTGGCAACAACAACAAGCTTGGCAACAACAACAACAACAAGCTTGGCAACAAAACATTGAGAGGCAAATAGGGCAATTGGCGAGTGGGATCAATCACAATCAAGCTCAAGGATCAAATCAACTTCCTTCCCAAACTGTTCCTAATCCCAAAGGGAATGTGAGTGCTATATATTTGAGGAGTGGGAAGGTCACCTCAAGTCCAAAGAGTCCAAGAGCAGAATTTTCAGGAAACCGAACAGCCTCTCCAATTCCGGCCCAAAACCACACTGAAATGAGTTCAAATTCAGCTGATTCCACCCCTAGCCCGTTCCCAACTCAGTCCTCGAGCAACCCTCCAAATTTGGTGGCAAACAGAGAAGAAATCAGTGCCGAGACGCAAGGGACAGCAGCCACTACGCAGGGGACAGCAGGCAGAATTCAGCCTCTCCACTTCCGGCCAAAGAAGATGATTTTAGGGTTCCTTTACCTTTTCCACAGGGGAGAACTCCAACCAAAAGACAAGGAGAGAAGGAGAAGGCTAAGGAATTTAATGAACTAGTGGAGCTTTTCAGCAAAGTGGAGATTAATATACCTTTGTTGACCATGATCAAAAGAATTCCAAAGTATGCTAAGTTTTTGAAGGATCTTTGTGTTAACAAAAAGAAACTTAAAGAAAATGAATTGGTCAGCATTGGAAAAAATGTTTCTTCGCTTATCCATGCCCTACCTCAAAAATGTGAAGACCCTGGGATGTTTACTGTTTCTTGTGAGATTGGGAGCACCATATTTCACGATGCTATGTTAGATTTAGGAGCTTCTATAAATGTGATGCCCAGGTCAGTCTTTCAGATGCTCGGCATAGGCCCTTTACAGCCCACTGGCGTGATGATACAGCTAGCAGACAGGAGCCAGACACGCCCAGCAGGTATGATTGAAGATGTTTTGGTGAAGGTAAAGGAGCTGATATTTCCTGCTGATTTCTATATTTTGGATATGGAGGGAGATTATTGGCACACCGTTCTCCATTGATTTTAGGCAGACCGTTTCTGAAGACGACCAGAACAAAAATCGATGTATATGCCGGCACACTTTCTATGGAGATTGGAGATACGGTTATTCAGTTTAGCCTCTTCGATGCTATGAAGCAACCGAGAGAGGATCACTCCATCAGGAGCATGGATCTTATTGAGAAGCTGGAACAGACAGAGATAGAGGCTGAGGGATTTCTAGAGGATTTTTCTAGAGAAGCTATTCATTCAGAGGAGGCTGAGAGAGTACTGACTGTTGATACTGAGGATTTTTCAGAAGATATTTCAGACACACTTCCAGCTGGAGAGATTATTCTAGGTGTAGGGGTTTGTACAGAGCCCCAAGGATCACCTATTTTTACTGATATTCAAAGTGTAGGGGATTGCACAGAGCCCCAAGGATCACTTATACTAGTTGAGCGCCTATTAGAACTTGAACCTGATACGGACTCTATACTTGACCAGGAGGGAGCTATGGACACATCTATCATTGTGGAACCTCCAGGTATTTTTCAGCGTGATCAGGTAAGTATTTCTTTTATTCTTTTGGATACATCGAGAGAGGCACCAAAAGTTGATTTTATTGGCTGCGATACACTTCTTGATTTGGCATGTGTGGGAAATAATTGGGAAAATTTCATTGGAACATCCAAAATAGATTTCATTGATTATGATAAGTGTCTTGATGCATTTTGGGTAGATATTCATTGTAAAAAATTCTTTGAGATGCCTAAACTTGATTTTATTGGATGTGATTCATTTTTGGATAAATTGTATGCAAAAACTGATATTATTTTATTTCCTTCATACCCTGCACGCTCTAGAGGGGTAGTACATTGTTTTGCAGGGTCCAGGAGACTTCTGGAGTGGGAGCTTAATCTGAACAGACTGAAACCTCCTGAAATGTGTCCCAAAAAGAATAAAGAGGTTGCAGTTAAATCCAAGTGTGGGGGAGCGATGCACAGTAAAGTGGAACAACTGGAAGAAGCTCTTTCGCACACCCTGACTCCTCCACTACCGCGGTGGAGGCTTTTTCTTGACAGACTCCGACCACCAGAAATAAAAGGGAGTTTGATTTTTGTCGCCTTTTCCTTTATTGCATGTTTTCAATCTTAAAATGAGTTCTTGTTAATAAATAAGTGAGTAGAGTAGCATGACATGAATAAAATCATTGTAAATACCAGGTTTTGTGTTTTAGCACTTTATCTTGCATGATTAGGAAATAAATGTATCCCTTAGGTTTTCTCCATAGCATTTTAGAGCCTTTTGGAAAATAAATCAAATTTGGTTGTCAAAACTTAGGATTTAAGTTGATGGATGAAATCTTGGATGCTTGAGTACGATTTTGCTTTGGATTCTTAATTGAGAATTTGAGATGAATGGTTTTTACCTAGTGAGATTAGCCTTATTTGTGACACACATGTTATTGAACTCTAGAACTTGCTTAGGTTCTTTTTAAAACCATATTTCGTTGATTGGATCACATTTATGAAGACTAATCCTATTGTGTCCATTTTTCCATGATCATGTTTGATACATACTCTTCTGAATTGTCTCTCCTTATTCCTAATTCTAACCCCAATAATTTTTCTATGGATTTGTTTGCTTGGGATGTTTTCTTGATGTATTTTGCCCGAGACGGACAAAGAATTAAGTGTGGGGGAGTGATTGGTGATTTGGAAGAAGTTTTCATCAATAAGCATCGTCAATTCGGAAAAAAAAAAAATTTGTGCCAAGTGAGTGAGTTTGGAGTTAAAAATGAGCAAGAGAGATGGAAGATTGCAAACAATTGAAGATTCTTGACCATCAATTGGAAGATCCAAATAATTTGGAGCAAGTTTGAATTCGGTGGAAGAAATTTGTGCCATTTCAAAACTGAAGAAACAGAAAAGAAGAAAATCTGAGACCATTGTATCAACTTGGAAATGGATTCATTGATCGAAACATGGATGCAGAACTTAAGAAGGGCAGCAACAAATTAAATGTAGAGTCAAGTAGAGAATAGCAATTCATTTGAGGCTCATGGCAGTGTGAATTGGAACTAATTCTGATAAGAATTTTGGAGCTGAAGAATCTGAATTCAAGCAAAAGTGAGCTGCAAGACTGCTGGCCACAAGCTGAGTTTT
>JAGFNQ010002702.1:263975-288996 GCA_024364735.1 Boesenbergia rotunda
TGTAACAGCATGATAAGTATTTTACTTTTAAGTTGTGTACCCGACTCGGAAGGGGGTCGTTAAACAAATCCGGGGTGCATGTTAACGTGGCTCCGGTAGGACGGAAGGGTCCTGCTCTAATGACTTGGTGGCTCGCTACCCCAATTCATTAGGGAACGCGCAATAGTTCCGCGCGATAGTTGGTACACACAGGGCCCAATATGATATGGATGTATTTTAAGTAATACCATTATGGAAATGTTTTGAAAACATTCTTTGAAATATTTGTAATATGTGAAGAGTATGCTTGAGGTACTTGATACTGCATGTTAGAAACTTGGGATGTTTAACATGCTTTGATGAACTCATTATGTGTACATGTTATGTTCTTTCGTACGGATTTTGCGAGTAGGACAGGATCCTTACTAAGCATTTATGCTTACTAGTTTATGTGTTGTCTTATGCTGCAGATAACACTTAAATGGAAGGAAGAGACAGGAGGCTGAAGATGTGTGGGGTGGTGGCTCGGGAAAGAATGATCCTATATCTACTTAATGTGCCTATGTTTATGTTCCCTGACAATAAGTGTTGGTGATTAAGATTGACCTGGCATGACGATGTTTACCTTTAGAAGTCTTTTATATTTGATTATGTTATGAGTTACAATACTGGTGAATCTATCATATTGTAGAATGACTTTGATAGTTAAACAAGCATGCTTAGTCCTTAGCCCTTGCTTTATTGTTCTAATGTCATGCTAGAAGATAGAAAAAAAAATATTACTATATGATTGAGTTGTACGTAACCCCGCCCCGAGAGTAGATATAAGGGCGGGCGTTACATTGGGCCTCCAAAATGGAGCCCTAGGTCGAACCGACGCCTACTGTTCCCTTGACGGGGAACGCGTCCTCACCTACTCCTCTCGGGAGAATTTACCTGATGCCAACCGTTCCTCTGGTTGGACTTTTGCCTGACAGTCCTTTGTCAGGTCTTGGATGCCGAGCTGTCCTTCGCCCGGTGCCTAGCATTCCTTCGCTAGGGCTTTATTTCCTGGCAGCCCTTCGCCAGTGCCTAGCAGTCCTTCGCTAGGGCTTTGTTTCCTGGCAGCCCTTCGCCAGTGCCTAGCAGTCCTTTGCTAGGGCTTTGTTTCCTGGCAGCCCTTCGCCAGGTGCCTAGCAGCCCTTCGCTAGGACTTGGTTTCCTGGTAGCCCTTCGCCAGGTGCCTAGCAGCCCTTCGCTAGGACTTTTCCTGCACACTTAGTGAACATTGTTAGATCACAATTAAACTTAACTTTGAATCCTTTGCCAATATCAAAACAAGGTTCGATATGGTGCTTCCTGCACCAACATCTTCTTCTATTCCTTAGCCCCTGTATGTCATTACATATATGTGAGCAACACCCAGTATCAAGTACCCAGGTGTCCGAGGAAATAGAGTGACATTCAATAACGAAGATACCTAAAGAGGATGGGGCATCGGATGCCTTCTTCTTCAGGGACTCAAGATAAACCTTGCAGTTTCTCGCCAGAGGCCCTCCTTGCCGCAGTGATGGCAAGTGCCTTTTGGTGCCTTTTGGTGCCTTTTCAATCTTTTTGGCCTTTTTCTTCCTTCCTTTATTTTGTTCTTTGGGCTTCCTCTTAGAGCCTTTCTTTGAAGAACCAACTAACAGTACCGTCTTCTGATCCTGCTTTACAGAAGGCTCTACAGTCTTCAGCAGGTTAAGCAACTCAGGAATGGTAGTCTCCAGTTTGTTCATCCGATAGTTCATCACAAACTGTGAGTAACTCTTGGGCAAACAATGCAGAATTAAGTCAATACTTAGTTCGTGATCCATTGCAAATCCGAGTGTGCCTAGTCGCTCAATGTACCCCAACATCTTCAACACAAACTGTGAAACAGAAGTGTCTTCCTGCATCTTAGAGGTGAAGAGGAGTCTGGAGACCTCAAACCTTTCGGATCTCACCTGCTCGTCAAACAGCTCATGAAGATGGAAGACGATGGTATGAGCATCCATATGCTCATGCTGCTTTTGTAGCTCAGGTACCATAGCGGCCAGTATGATGCAACTCGCAAGTTCAGAATCGGCCACATGTTTCTGATAGGCCACTAACTGGTCTGGAGTTGCATCTTCAGAAGGATGGTTGGGAAGTTGTTCTTCAAGGACATAAGCAAGCTTTTCTGCCTTGAGGACTATCCTCAGGTTTCGAAGTCAGTCCATGAAGTTTGGCCCAGTCAGCTTATTGGTGTCCAAAATGGAACGCAAATTAGAGAAGACATGATCAGGTGATTATCCTAGAAATACAAATTGAGGTTATGTGATGAGAATGATAAAGAATGCATCAATATACATTAATTAAATCCTATTTATTTTTCGAATTGAATAACCCTTTTTATCAATTCGGGAGATCGTAGGAACATCTCCAAATAGGTTGATATCCAACTATAGATAAGAACAACCATGGCTAGAGTCCATCAAGTTATTCTTAGTTATGAAGGTAGGTAATTATACCGATTACATATTATACATATGTAACTATCACATTATGCTATCAACTAGTTGAATGTTTGCATAAATCATTGGGTTGTTAACTCATTAACAAGTATGCAACAATATACATAGCACCCAACTGCACCTCTCTTTACATCGACCTTGGCTGTGGCACAACCAATCGATGCTCAAGCTTAAGGCTGACCCATTAATCAAGAAATAGTTTTAACATGGTTGGAGCTCATTCAACCGGTTTAGTCAGGCTTGGATGTGTCCAACAACCAAAACTAAGGATTGACCTCTAACTCCAACTATATTAATCATAAACTAATTCCATGGTTTGAACATGTTAAGGTTCAAGCCGGGCATGGATGTGTCCATCAACCCAAACGAGAAACAAAACTCCGGTTCTAACTATATTAATGGAATGTGTTGGCCTTAATATTTTGTAAGGGGTTTTGGGTCTCATCCTTTTCTTTTATGCACATTCATGACATATAATTATGTCATGTTCTAACGATTTCCTTAATAAAGTATGTATGTGACTTAATTTATCAAGTTTCATTAATTGAATTAGGAACCGGATTTCCTTATTCTAATTTTATACTTTATTCAAGGAATTGTTTTGGGAAACAATTTCCTGAATTATCATAATCAATTTCGGAAATAATATGTTTAAGACTTTGATTTCTCTAAATCAAATCTTATTAAATTAAGAGACAGATTCCCTTAATTCAACCACATATTATTTTCATGAAAATCTTATTTAAGGAAATATACTCTATAATAAACAATTTTCCTAATTAATTTTGGAGACAATAATATGTAAGAGCATCACCTCATAAATCAAATAAGGAAATTATCGTTTGAGAATCACCTCAAAAATTTCTAAGATTTAATCACATATTTTATTTATGGAAATAAAAATCAATAACTTAATTTGGATGACTCCCCGAGGCTCAATCCAAATTAAACATTTGACAATTTAAATTCAATTTAGGAAATTTAATTATAACAACTAACTTTAAATTAGACGGCTCCCCGAGACTCAATCCAAAATAAAGAATTTTGTAAATAATTTAATTTCCAATTATAAATTTAAATGCTAATTAATATTCCCATAATTTGTCTAGACTTTCTTGAAAGAAAGTGCCCAAAATTGTGAGCATTCTATAAAAGGAAAGTTTCCAAAAATAAAAGGTTTTCAGAATAATTGTAAGTTTCTGGTACAAAGAAAACTTACATTTTTCCAAAATTGAAAAATTTCCGAAATAGGAAATTTCCAAAATTGGAAAGTTTCCAAAAATGGAAAGTTTTTCACAATTATCATAAAATTTCAGAAATAGAGATATTTCAAAAGTTTGCGAAATTTCATGAGGATTTCCAAACTTTGAAATTCCTAAATCGAAAATTTACCATAATTGGAAAGTTTCCATAATTGAATTTTTTTTTTCAAAATTGAGATCATGATAAAGCTTTCCGCAAAACAATTATATGATTATGTCGAACACAAACCTTGGCTCTGATACCACTGTTGGGACCGTGTGCATGTTGACATGGATGCAGGTTCGTAATTTTAAAATTAATTACGTGCAGCGGAAGGTTTAGCATAAATAATTTCTCTAATTATTTAACCACATATCTAAGCATGCAATTTTATCTTGTGTAGACATGATCTTATATTTACAATTTTGTAGAAACATAAACTAATTTACATATTACCTCGCGTAACTCGAAGGAAGGGACGAGATCCAACCGTAAGCGTCCCTTGGAAGCTCCGCCTTTATTCGCGTCCACGCCGAGTATCTTCGGGATGACTTCACAAAGCCACGAGTTTCGTGTTCTCGAGAACTACTAGATTCTCCGAGAACGCGACGAGAAAAACCAAGAGAGAAGTCGAAAGACTAACCACAAAAGGATGGCCGGCTGGTGCTCCTTCTTGGGGCTGGTTGGCGCACGACAAGAAGGGGAGAAGAGAAGGAGAGAAAGAGAGGGAGAGAGCCTATGCCTTCATCTCTATCATTCACCCCAAGCCTTGCCTTGGGTCCTTTATATAGTGGCCTCTCAACCATCAAGCCTCTCAAATATGGAATAACTTATTCCATCATTCCAAGTTTGATTTTATATCATGGTTAAAATTATATTTTAATTCATGATAAAAAATCTTCTCTCCTATGGAATAAATTTCCTTATCATGGTAAATCAATCCATGATTGATTTTATAAAAAATAAACCAATCCATGGTTCATTTTAATTTCCATGAAAAATAAACCAAACCTTGGTTTATTATATAAAAATTTATATCATCCATAATTTTATAAAACAAACCACACTTGGTTTATTTTATAAATTGAACAAAAAACTTGGTTTTCTCCCTTTGTTGTGGCCGGCCAAGCAAAGAGGATGGAGGCCCTCTTTGGCCGGCCCATCCAAGCCAAGCCCCAATGAATTAAACTTATTTAATTCATCTATTAAGTCTTCAAAAGACTTATCCATTTTACGCTTCCGATGCATCTCTGAAAAATTTAGATTCGACTTATCGTTTAACTCAACCAAACTTAATCTCTCTTGATTGGAAAATCCAATTTTCAACTCGTTTTAAATCCCTTGGATTACTCGTAGTGCGTGTGACTAAATAGACTTTCGATTTATGTTGGCCGTCTATAATTAATCAATTAATTATGGAACGATCATGAGTGGCACCTAGTAGTACATCATGATCCCCAATTAATCGAAAGATCAACGGTTGACCTCAGAAATAATTCTGAAACCCTTCAGCAACCATAATGAATCGTGCCCCATTCCCTTCACCATCTTATACCCACTTGGTTCAGGACATGGTCTATGTGTGTCAGTCTCCACTAGGCTGACTACATCACACCTAACCCAAGTAACGTTTTCTCGTTCTATGGATTCTAATTACTCTCATGTATTTAAGAGATTCATACTCTAAACATGTCATGCTTTGGCCAGAGGCTTCGAGTAACAATCCGACGATAGGCCTTGGGTATACATCTCCTCGCAAGGAGTGATGAATCCTTTGTAGGCTGTTCAAACATCTTCGGGCACTTTGGCTTATACCCAATCATCCTGGGTCCACACCTCCTTGGAGATGCTTGCTTAAGATGTCAAAGTATAAGTCTCCATGACCAAGATGACTTGAACACCGCAAGTCAAAGGAACATCGCACTTAAGCTGCAGTAAGAACTTCACTGACATATCTATATGTAGACTACCATATGAAGTTTTACAGCCAGTCACTCCAATGAATTAGTTTCCTTAACTAGCATTCATGTTTATCTTCGGACATCTCAATGTCACCATCCAGTGAGAATCAGCTGATTAGAGAATAACCCATGCTAGTCTCAACAGAATTGATAGTGTCCGTATTTATCAATTCATCGACTAGGGACAATTTTAATACTTCACAATTGCACATGTAGAGATAATCACTAGTTGTGAATTCATTATAAATTCTCTCATGCTATGAATTGTATTGCGGACATTCAGTAAATGAGTTTAAGATCTCAATTAAATACACAAACATGTATACTCAAATAGTGAATATTCATTTATTAAAATAAATGATTACAATCATAAGGCGATTGCCTTAGGACACTTCTCTCATATCACTAACACCAGAGGCAGGAGCCGGGGACCCGCACCCCAATGATCCCCCTCCTTGGAGAAAGATCCTCAAAAGGGCAAAGCTCCCATGCGATGCTCCCCTTGGGCCATGTAGGGGTCATCTCTAGAGGTCCTACCGGAGGTGACTCCAACCGAGCCGAGAAGTCGTACACCCGGTGGTTGGAAAATTACTCCATCGAGACAAGCCGAAGCTCGGGAGCGGGCCCAACCATCTCGTTTGGACCATCCAACCTCGAAGAAGTAGAAGCTCCACATGAGGACGCCATAGTGATTATGGCTCGTATCACCAACTATGAGGTAAAACGCGTCTTTGTGGGCACAGGAAGTTCCGTGAATATCCTATACAGGGTGGCCTGGAAGCAAATGCAGATAGACGAGGATGAATTGATCCATGTCTCGACCCCCTTGTTTGGCTTCACGGGGTATCGCGTACAGCCGTTAGGACAGATCACCTTGTCGCTCTCGCAGGGCAGCGATAGGCTCGAGAGAACCCGGAGGACTCCTTTCCTAATTGTGGATGCACCTTCCTCCTATAATGCCATCTTGGGTCGACCAGTGCTCAGTATCTTCTAGGCGGTAGTCTCTGTATACCACTAGAAGATCAAGTTCCCGGTGGGCGATCGAGTGGTGGAAGTTCGAGGAGATCAGCTCGTTTCGCGAAGGTGCTATAGTGGGGAGGTCAGGACTGAGTCTAGGAAGAACCCCCGTGGACTGGAGGAATAGCTCCGGAAGAGATCTTAGTTTGGTTAAGGGCCCCGGGCCCTAATGTCTTGGTAAGATCTGGAATTTACTTATTACAATTGTATATGTCTTGCTGTGGGTTTGCAGCCGAGTCAAGTAATAAAATGGAGTGCTTCTTTTCAAAAGAACAAATGTGTGTCCTAACAAATCGAAACCCTAATGCCCTGCGGTCCAGCAGACGCCCGGGGTACTTAGGCTTGGCTCGGGACCTACGCGCCCGTCCAAGTAACTCGAAACCCTAATGCTCTACGGTCCAAGCCGACGCCCGGGGTACTTAGGCTCGGTTCGGGACTCATGCACTCGTACAAGTACTTTACAGCACCAATGTCCCACGGGTCATATGGCGTCGGGGGCGGTCAAACCTAATCGAGGGTCTACACCCCCGGTCGAGTAACCAAAACCCAACGGGGAACTTAATCAATTTCGGAGTAAAAAACAAAACACTTTCGGAGGAACTCACAGCGCACTGAGGCCTTAATAGTGAGAGCTTTTAGGCATGTGGTGGATCTGGCAGTCAGATGAGCTGAAAAGGTTCATCATGTTAAACCCTGCAGGTAGATTTGATTCGACATGATGATAAGGTTGAGTGGTACTAGTCAAGGAGCCAGAAGTCGATTAATTAAAATTGTCAGTAATTTAAATTAATCAACGGACATTCGATATCTTAAACACGGGAGGATGGATGACTCATAATAGGTGGAGCCCATATGTAAATATGAGGTTGGTGAGGTAATTCAATGAGGATTCTTTAGTGAAATGGATCTTCATTAATGGATCGGGTTTGGATCCATTAGTAGGCCAAGACCCAATTCCTCCTCATAGTCCCTATCGTAGCCCTATATATATATCCCATGTGGCATGAAACTAGGTTGATGAATTAATCCAAGAGAACACTAGAAAACCCTAGGTTTCTCATATCCTCTCCTTGTGGCGCCGAAAGGCAAGGGAAGTTCCTTCTCCACGTGATTAATTGCAACGCATGCAATTAATCTTCTCAAGGCGATTCACTGCACGAAGGGAGCAGTTTCTGATTAATTGCATCGCATGCAATTAATCTTCTCCAGTGATTCATTGCTTGAAGGGAGCAGTTTCTGATTAATTGCATCGCATGCAATTAATCTTCGCCAAGCGATTAATTGCTCGAAGGAGCAGTTACTTCTCCACTCAGGAAGGTTGCTCATGAAACCTTCTTCTTTTTTGTGGAGAAACGCCCAGGAGATAGGTGCTGACTTCGGCGGTGGAGAAAGACTAGGCGCCGATTTTTTTCCTGCCGTGGAGAAGCAACTTGCCGAGTTGCTCACGCAATTGCGTGATGGAGCAGCTTGTTTCCAGGATGCGTGAGGGAGTTGCTCTTCTTCAAGGGAGCTCCATGACACTTGTTGCTCGGGCGCCGACGGTGGAGGAAAGAAGTAGTAGAGTTTTGTGTTCGGATTATTTTCTTCCTTGGAGTGGCCGGCGGCATTGATAACTACTATTTTGTTGATTATTTTAGGCTCTAAAATTCATGTTTGACCCACATTTTACATTGCTTAAGTTTGCATTTACTTAATGTTTCATGAATTATCTCTATTTTGGCTTTTAATTTAAATCTTTCTATAATTGAGATATTTTGGCACTTAAATTTGTATATCATTTTGTAGGCTTTAATTGATCATGGACCTAGATCAGATGAGGTCAGACTTGAGTCAGAATTGGATCCGGATCAAGGTGATCAAGCATCGGATTAATATGGGCCGTCCATTCAAGAGAATGGCTAGATCTGAGCCATTCATCAACTTTTGATCAATCCGAGTTCAGGATAGGGCTAATCAAGTCAATGGATCAAGATATGAGAATATGGGCTTAATCAGAGATCATTCAACCGTTGGATTAAGCTCGAGAGGATCTAGACCACTCATTTGAAGATCAAAGCAATCTGAACCATCCGATGTAAATATGGAAGATTCGAGCTACTGATGGACAGATCCTGACCCTTGATCAAGATTTGCGGAGTTTGGTTCAGATCGGAACAGATTCGACCGTTGGATGAGTCTAAAACAATCTCAGCCGTCCAAATTAAATGGCATAAGTTTAAATGCAAAATTCCCTCTTCAGATCTGGGTCGTCGCCGCGTCTTCGCAGCAGCCGTTGTTCTTCCGAGTTCTTCGCATTTCTTCATCAAATTTCTTGTAGTTTTTGTTGGATCGAGAGAAACGATAGAGGGGGGGGGTGAATATCGTAAAACGTTCGGATTAGAGTTAGAGAAATTACGCAGCGGAAGAAATAAACAATCAACGCGAACACAAGATCTTTTACTTGGTTCGGAGTCGCGGTCGGCTCCTACTCCAAGGCCCACGGTCATTGACCGTTTACTGCGGGCAATTCTATATGTGTGCAAAACCAGTTTACAAAATATATTACAAGAATAGTACAGTAAACTTAAAAGTAGCTCTTCGTTATCGACGTCTGGTGTAGATTGTATTTTCGGAGCAGAGGGACGTCGTCGACACTTGTATCTCGAGTCGGGAGGTTTCCGGAGCAGAGCGCGGGAGTAGAAGAGCGTGAATGCGTTGGAAGAATTGTTCGTTCTGAAGCCTTGGGGTCAAGGGCCTTTTTATAGCCCCTGGGGGCGCCCGTTGGGGGCGCCCCCCCCACTTGTCAACTGATCCGAGTTCCTCTCGGTCAGCTCTGATCCCTTCAAACTCAGGATCAGACTTTGACGGGGGCACCCGAGCCGCTGGGGGCACCCGGGTTGACTCTTATCTGTTGGCTTCTCGCTGGCTTCCGCTTCTTTAGCTTGAGCTGGGGGCGCCCGGTCCATCCGGGGCGCCCGGGAGCACGGGGGCGCCCCGCCTATAAGCTGTCGAAGCATTCACTTTCTCTACTTCTTTTTGTATTCACCTTGGGGGCGCCCGGGACACTCCGGGCGCCCTACTCAGCTTCTGCCTCACTCCTTTGAGGCTCTCTGAGCTACAGACACTCGTTCCTTCGGTCATGCATCCAGGGTTAGTCCAAAATAACATAGAGCAATAATATGTTAGTTTTATACAGCCTTAGCTGTCTTGGTTCTGACTTTGGGTCTCCAAAATGGAGCCCTAGGTCGAACCGACGCCTACTGTTCCCTCCACGGGGAACACGTCCTCACCTACTCCTCTCGGAAAAATTTACCTGTTGCGAACCGGCTCCTCCGGTTGGACTTTTGCCTAGCAGCCCTTCGCCAGGTCTTGGATACCAAGCTGTCCTTCTCCTGGTGCCTAGCAGTCCATCGCTAGGGCTTTGGTACCAAGCATTCCTTTGCCCGGTGCCTAGCAGTCCTTCGCTAAGGCTTTGTATCCTGGCATTCCTTCGCCAGGTGCCTAGCAGTCCTTCGCTAGGGCTTTGTATCCTGGCAGTCCTTCGCTAGGTGCCTAGTAGTCCTTCGCTAGGGCTTTGTATCCTGGCAGTCCTTCACCAGGTGCCTAGCAGCCCTTCGTTAGGACTTTGTTTCCTGGCAGTCCTTCGCCAGGTGCCTAGCAGCTCTTCGCTAGGACTTTTCCTGCACACTTGAGTAACATTGTTAGATCACCAATAAACTTAACTTTGAACCCTTTGCCAATATCAAAACAAGGTTCGATATGGTGCTTCCTGCACCAACAGTTTTCTTCTGAGGCGTGCGCGACCACATCGGATTCAGTTCGCAGCAGGATTTCAGATCATCCAGGTATAATTTCCGGTTAAGTTTGCTAATCGATTGTGTTTTAGGAAGTTTCAGAGAGGGTTTCGCCGGAGTTGGTTTTCACTGATCGAATCACTGTCGATCGCTAGATCTATGTCGTCCGGAGCTGTCGAAGCAACAGAGAGGGGTTCTCGAAGTTACCCCGATAGTTTCTGAGGTCATTCGTCATCCAGTCAGTCGATGAGGAGGAGATCGCAAGGTGAATCCAGTCCCTGAACGTCACTGTGATCGGACAGTCACACCTCTGAAGTCCAGATCGGTCCCCAGACCGATTAGAGGAAGTCCAGATCGGTCCAGCGACCGATCAGGTAGATCCAAATGCACCAATCCATTGCAGCTTGATCCGGGAGATATATTCCTCATTGGTCTTTGAGCTAGGGGGTTCATAACTCATCTTTTGTGTGACGACAAAGGGAAGTTTTGTCGAGAAACTGATTTGATGTTTAATTAGGATTATTTTTTGTTTTAAATGTGTATTTCCTTAAAATTGTGCTAGTTGATACCATTACACTTCAAGCCATTTGCTTAAGCTAAGATTTGTTCTAGTTTTCTTTAATCTGCAATTTCTTTCATGCAATTAGTTCTCTGCAATTTATTACCTATAATTAGCTCTTTAAGTTCAATTCTATAGTTCGAATTTAATTGCTCAAGTGTTAATTAGGTTAAGTTTAGTCCTTGCAATTTCCTTATTCCTACCATGCTTTAGTCAAGTTAAATTCATTTCATATTGTCATTTCATCTCTTATCGCAAAACCCCCATTTTATCTAGAAAACTCAAACATCAAACGACAAATGAACCTGCAAGCTAGAGTTAAACACTCATTCAACTAGTCCTTGGAAAAATACGACCTGAGGCCCCTCTACTACATTTTTATCTTTGTTAGCCACAGGGTTTTCAGCTTTATAAATTTCTAAATTTGAGAACCACATTCGTGAAAGTCTATTTTTGGTCCATCAAATTTTTGGAGCCGTTGCCTGGCAATCACTAGTTGAGTTTGTTTAATTTGAGTTTGTGTTTAATATTTATCTTCTTGGATTCTATTTTCATTTGCTTTATCTTTTTGTATCCAGTTGCTGCCATTTTGTTTGTTTTGTGACAGGACTGCAGGGTGTGATTTTTCTACTCATTCAAGCAGTGTCATGGCAGAATATCAGTATTTCCAGAACTTTCAGCAGCCTTGTCAGAATTAAAAGCAGCCTTATTCTCAATTCCAGAATTTTCAACAAAATTTTGAACTATTCCAGCCTTATCAAGATTTCCAGCAACCCAATTATCAATTTCAGCCACAATTCCAGCAATTTCAGCAAAGTTTTCCACCAAATCAGAATTTTCAGCAACCCATACAGAATTCACAGCAATATTTTCAACCTTCACAACAAGGATTTCAACCATACAATCAGAATTCTCAATTTCAAACTCAGAATTTTTAGCCCCAACAATTTCAATCATTTGGTCAACAATTTCAGCCCTATGATCAGAGTTTTCAGAACCATAATTTGTAGCAACCTCCACTAAGTTGTCAACCAAATTTTCAGCAATATAATCAGCCCATTCAATCATTTGATCAGCCCCAACAATTCCAATTTCAGAATTCATAGCCTAGTCATGATTTTGAGCAACCTAATGAATCATGTCAAGTTCAACAGGAGTCCTATATTCATCAAGAAGACTTTGAGGATTCTAGAGAGTTTGAGGCTCAACAACAAAGGCTGGAGGAGATGCTACAATAACTCTTGCATCAACAAAAATATGATTCTCTTCTTAAAGATTGTGAAAGACGCTTTGAGAAATTGGTTAATCAAATGAATTAGATGCGAGCCCAAGAATCAAGCCAATCACCTTCTCAAGTTACTCTTAATTCTAAGGGGTATGATTGTGAACTTACTTTGAGAAATGAAGAGATTGTTTTAAGTCTAAATATTCCAAGGGATGATTTTTCTGAAAAATTTCTAGCATTCCATTTCCCCTCTCAAAACAGTTTCGGAGTTGATTTTATATCAGTTCAAGGTGACCCTAGGGCAAGCCTAAGACCTTCTTCCATTGATCTTGCAAATTTGATGGAAGAAGAAGAAGAAATCATAAAAATCAGGGCACCTACAGCATACATTCCTCCGGAGATTCGTATTCAGAGTTCTTTTTCCAAAAATTTCAGCTCAAGAGGAGGAGCTAAAAGTCTCTTTTACCTTCTCCCAACACCCCAGAGAGGATCCTCCTGGCATTAGCATGGGTATTCTAAATGAGACTGTTGAGGCAGAGTTAACTGCTGATGAAGTGTTACTTGACATAGTGGGAGGAGATTTTAGCTCAGATAAGGTTGAAGATGCAATAGAGACAGAGGCATTGGAGGAGATTAACAGTAAAGCTTGTGACAGCCTTGGACTTGATTCTGAAACACTACAGGACCTTTCTCATCTTTTATTTTGTGATGATATAGTTGATGTTGGACCTAATTTGTCTAATATGGTTGTTGCAGATATTATTGATGAAGCATATGCTGGAGATGATTCTACAGGTGTAGGGGATTGCACAGAGCCCCAATGACCATCACCATTGACTGTTACATTAGAAGATTCAGAGGATAAGCCAGTAGGTGTAGAGACTTGCATGGTGGAAGCAAGAACCCAAGAATCACCTTTCTTAGTTGAATGTCCACCAGAACCTGAGTTTGAAGAGGAGCTTGTACTGGACCAGGAGGAAGCAATAGTCACATCTACTCTTGTAGAACCTCCAGGTATTTTTCAGCATGATCAGGTAAGTATTCCTCCTATTTCTTTCGAAGAACTCATGGAGGTGCCTAGGGTTGAATTCGTTGTTTGTGATGATATTCTTGACACATCTTATGTAGATATTAATTTTGAAAAATTCATTGAGGTACCTATTATTGGTTGTGATGAATTTCTTGATACATCTTATGCTGAAATTGATTTTGAAAAACCCATGGAGGCACCTAAAATTGATTTTGTTGAATGTGAAACATGTTGTGATACATCTTATATGGATACTAATTGTGAAAAACTCATAGATGTTCATGAGGATGATTTTGTTGGTTTTGATGTAATTTTTGATACATCCTATGTAGAAGCTGATTGTGAAAAATTCATCGAAGAACCTAGGGTTGAATTTGTTGAATGTGAAGCAATTCTTGAAATACCTTATGTAGAGGTTGTCTGTGAAAATTCCATTGAGGTACCTGAAGTTGATTTTGTTAGTTGTGAATAATCTATTGACACATATTCTGTAGAAATTAATTGTGAAGAATCCATAGAGGTATCTGGTGTTGATTTTATTGGCTATGATACATTTGTTGATACATCCTATGCTAAGGTTGATTGTGAAAAATTCGTAGAGGTACTTGACGTTGAATTCGTTGCATGTGATACAATTTTTGATGCATCTTATGTGGAGGCCGAGAATGTTTGTGAAAATCTGACTGAGGTACCTAGCATTGATTTCATTGGCTATGATATGATTCTTGATACATCCTATGCAGAAATTAATGGTGAAAAACTAATAAAGGTACCCAAAATTGATTTCATTGGTTGTGATAAGTTTCTTGATATACCTTTGGGGGATTTTAATTGTGGAAAACTGATTGAGGTGCCCAAAATAGATTTTATTAGATGTGATACATTTTTGGATACATTCTATATAGAAACTGATGGTATTACACTTCTTTCTTACCCTGCACGCTTGAGGGAGGTATTGCATGATTTTGCAGAGCATCGTAGACTTTTGGAGTGGGTGCTCCATCTAAACAGACTCCAACCTCCTGGAAGGATTTCCGAAAAACATCAAGAGGGAGGAGATGATCTTACTTCAATTCGTAGTACTCCACCTCTTAAATGGATGTTGTACCTTAACCGCCTTAGGCCACCTGAACATTTTTCTGTGAAGTTCAAGTGTGGGGGAGCAATGCACCATGATATGGATCACATGAACAACGCTCTTTCAATCACCCATACTCCTCCACTATCGTAGTGGAGGTTACTTCTTGATAGACTCTGACCGCCAGAAATAAAGGGGAGTTTGTTCCTTTTTACATTTTCTTTTATTGCATGGTTCATTTTTATGTTTTCTAGAAGTAGAATTTTCTTTTAAAAATATGTTCTTGCTAATAAATGCTTGGTTAGTGTAGATTGAATAAAAGTCATTGTAGATACCATTTTATTCCTGTTGGCATTTTATTTCTTGCATGACTAGGAATAAATGTATCCATCTAGATTTTCTTATATCATTTTAGAGTCCCTTGGAAGCAAATTAAATTTGGTTGTTAAAACTTAGGATTTGAGCCATTGGATGAAAATTCTTGGTTGCTTGAGTACTTCTTAGTTATGGACTCTAGATTGATAATTTGAGATGAATTCTTTTTATCTAGTGAGGATTGACCTAATATTTGTGATACACACATGTGATTGTACTCTAGAACTTACTTAGGTTCTTTCAAAGCTATATTTCTATGATTGGACCACATTTGTAGAGGTGAATCATTTGTTTCCTTGCTCATATCATTTTTGCAATTTTGTTTCTCTATGTTCCATTTTACTTCCCCAATCTTCATGTCTATCATAATCTTCTCTATGGACTTGGTTATTTTTACTGTTTCTTAATGTTACTTTGCCCGAGACGGACAAAAGTTTAAGTGTGGGGGAGGATGCAAGCATTTCTTTCAAATTTTGAGGAAAATTGAAATTTTTGGCAACATACAAGAAAAGGTGCCAATTGAAGGGATTTTGTATCAAAAGTGAGTTGCAAAAGTTGGTTAATGAAGACTACATGTGGAACATCTAAGTTGCTGGATATAATTTGAGGTTTCAAGTCTTTGAGGCATGCTCAGAAAAAAAAGTGTTGTATCAATTGGCAACCAACAAGCAAAAATGTGCCAAGTGGGTTACAAGAGCTAAAATATACAAGTGGAGCATTTAGTTCCCTACTATCATGAAAAGCTCCAAGTGGTGAAGTTATGAAATCGAATTGTAGATGAGGAAGAAGAACATTAAAGCATTGGCTACAAAAATAGAAGTGTGAGCTGCAAACAAAAATAGAAAACAAAACAAAACAAGAAGCAGCTGAGAAAAAAAAAATCACAGAAAACAGAAAAAAAAGAAGAAAAGAACAGGGAAATAAACATGAAGGTTCAAAAGATGGTTAGATTTTTGATGTGAAGTTAAGAACAATAAGTTAGTTGGATTTGGATGTAGTTATTGATTGGAAGAAGACAAATTCAGAAGACAGCTTCGGGAATTCTGTAGAAATCAGCTTCTGTTGGAGGCCTGATCGGTCCCCAGACCGATCAGAGGAGCTATCCAGAACGGTCCCCAGACCGATCAGAGGCAATTCAGTATAATCAGGAGCTGTTCAGAACGGTCCCCAGACCGATCAAAAAAGTTGGCACACTGAATTTTCACAGTTCTTCAATTCCTACTCTACCACAACCATGATACATGCAAGATAAGTCAAAAGAAATGGGCAAAGTGCATTGGGATACATTTTTGAGTGTCCACGTCTTCCACTTTCCCTAATTTTTCCATATTTTCTTATCATGCTATATTTCTTCTCCATATTTCCCTATCATATCATTTTCTTTACTTTTCCATATTTTTATCACCATGTCATATTTCTTTACTTTCTTTATCATAAGTCATAAGTATCAAAGTTCATCAATTTTCTATTTCATTTCTATCATTTCATATATCTTCTTTAACATGTTCTAATAAGTTTTTATAGATGTGGATCCAAATCAAGAATAATGGTGGAGAGTAGATAATAAGCAAGTTTATGGTAGTACAAGAACCATGATTGTGTTTGAGTGAGCTCCATTTTCATTTAAATGTAGAACATAGGAAGAGAGCCACTTTAGAACTTCCTTTGCAAGGTTTTTTGTGAAATTCCTCTCAATGAGTCATGATGGATGATGTATGCTATGTTGTTGATTTAAGGATAAGATACTAGTCAATTGAGCTTAGATTTTTGAGGATTGACAACTCTAGATAATTTCCTTTCAATTGCTTCTAGCTATGATTGATATTAATCTAAGATGATACATCTTAGGCTTACTAGTAGCTTGTGCGAGACGCCCAAGAGTGAGTGTGGGGGAGTTGATTACTACCATTTTGTTGATTATTTTAGGCTCTAAAATTCATGTTTGATCCACATTTTACATTGCTTAAGTTTGCATTTACTTAAGGTTTCATGAATTGTCTCTATTTTGGCTTTTAATTCAAATCTTTCTATAATTGAGATATTTTGGCACTTAAATTTGTATATCATTTTGTAGGCTTTAATTGATTATGGACCTACATTAGATGGGGTCAGACTTGAGTCAGAATTGGATCCAGATCAAGGTGATCAAGCATCGGATTAATATGGGTCGTCCATTCAAGAGAACGGCTAGATCTGAGCCATTCATCAACTTTTGATCAATCCGAGTTCAGGATAGGCTAATCAAGTCAATGGATCAAGATATGAGAATATGGGCTTAATCAGAGATCATTCAACCGTTTGATTAAGCTCGAGAGGATCTAGACCACTCATTTGAAGATCAAAGCAATCCGAACCATCCGATGTAAATCTGGAAGATCCGAGCTACTGATGGATAGACCCTTGATCAAGATCTGTGGAGATTGGTTCAGATCAGAACAGATTCGACCGTTGGATGAGTCTGCAACAATCTCAGCCGTCCAAATTAAATGGCATAAATTTAAATGCAGAATTCCCTCTTCAGATCTGGGTCGTCGTCGCGTCTTCGCAGCAGCCACTGTTCTTCCGAGTTCTTCGCATTTCTTCATCAAATTTCTTGTAGTTTTCTTCTGAGGCATGCGTGATCACATCAGATTCAGTTCTTAGCAGGATTTCAGATCATCCAGGTATAATTTCCGGTTAAGTTTGCTAATCGATTGTGTTTTAGGAAGTTTCAGAGAGGGTTTCACCGGAGTTGGTTTTCACTGATCGAATCACTGTCGATCGCTGGATCTATGTCGTCTGGAGCTGTCGAAGCAACAGAGAGGGGTTCTCGAAGCTGCCCCGATAGTTTCTGATGTCATTCGTCATCCAGTCAGTCGATGAGGAGGAGATCGCAAGGTGAATCCAGTCCCTAAACGTCACTGTGATCAGACAGTCACACCTCTGATCGGTCCCCAGACCGATCAGAGAAAGTCCAGATCGGTCCCCAGACCGATTAGAGGAAGTCAGATCGGTCCAGCGACCGATCAGGGAGATCCAAATGCACCAATCCATTGTAGCTTGATCCGGGAGATATATTCCTCATTGGTCTTTGAGCTAGGAGGTTCATAGCTCATCTTTTGTGTGACGGCAAAGGGATGTTTTGTTGAGAAACTGATTTGATGTTTAATTAGGATTATTTTTGCTTTTAAACGTGTATTTCCTTAAAATTGTGCTAGTTGATACCATTACACTTCAAGCCATGTGCTTAAGCTAAGATTTGTTCTAGTTTTCTTTAATCTGCAATTTCTTTCATGCAATTAGTTCTCTGCAATTTATTACCTGCAATTAGCTCTTTAAGTTCAATTCTATAGTTCGAATTTAATTGCCCAAGTGTTAATTAGGTTAAGTTTAGTTATTGCAATTTCCTTATTCCTACCATGCTTTAGTCAAGTTAAATTCATTTCATATTGTCATTTCATTTCTTATCGCAAAACCCCCATTTTATCTAGAAAACTCAAACATCAAACGACAAATGAACCTGCAAGCTAGAGTTAAACACTCATTCAACTAGTCCTTGAAAAAAATACGACATGAGGCACCTCTACTACATTTTTATCTTTGTTAGCCACAGGGTTTTCAGCTTTATAAATTTCTAAATTTGAGACCCTGATAGATTCCATTTTATTGATCATTCGAGTGCTTAAATCCATGTTTGATCTATGTTTTTATTGCTAAAATTGTGAAATTGCCCTAGGTTTTAGAACTTATTCATATTTTGGACTTAATTACAAAATTACATATATTTAGGTTAATTGGCCACTAAATTCTTGATTTATTTTTGTAGGCATCAAGGTTCAAAGACCTGGGCCATATTGGGTCAAACTCGAGTCGGAAGTAACCCAGATCAGATTATCAAGATTACGATTAAATCTGGGCCGTTCGATTCAAAAGCGGCTAGATCGGAGCCATCCGGGATGATCTGAAGCAATCCGAGCTAGGACTAGGGTTGATCAAGCACCCTGATCAAGATCTGAAGGTTTCATCACAATCAGAGCTAAATCAACCGTTGGATCAAGCTTGGAGGGCTCTAGATCATCCATTCAAAGATTAGCTAGATCTGGACCATCCGTTGCAAATCTGGAGGATCCGAGCTACCACGAGGCAGATCCCGACCCCAGATCTTCATCATCAAAGTTTGGCTCAAATCAGACCAATATCAGCCGTTGGATTGAAGCAAATCAATCACAGCCGTCCATTGGTTAATACTTAAGGAAATCTTCTGCGCAGAAAACCTTTGTCGCGTCTTCCGCTAGCCCACTGTTCTTCGCCGTTCTTCATCGGTTCTTCATCATTTTTCATCATTTTTGTTTCCATGAAGGCGTGACCACCTCATCTACCATTCCAGATCGAGTTCTGAGTCTCTGGAGATCAATTCCTTGAAGAATTCTGTCCATTTGCGCCGGAACAGGGAGTGCTTGAGGGTTTCGGCAGTTCCTCAGTCCGATCATTGGTTTCTCTTCCACAATCCATTTCCAAGTTTCAGAACCACTTGTAGGGGTTCTCAAGTGGCCTCTGAAGCTCCCCAAATCAACATCGCAGCTCATCCATCTGAGAAAGAGTGAATCGGATCAAAATTTCCAGCAAGTGCAGATTTGTGGCAGAATCAACTTCAGAAATGGATTTCTATTGATTTGCCGAGCCTAGGGGTTCGAAGCCGGCTCTTGATTGACAACCAAGAAGTCCTTGAACTGAGGAAGGAGTTGAGGATTAGTTTAGCTAGTTAATTGTAGTTCTTTAGCTGTAATTTTCAGTTTTTCTCACTGTTCTGTTCTGAAATGCTGTTTAGTTACTGAATATTTCGAATTTCAAGTTCTTAGCTGTAGTTTAGCTTTAATTTCGCAAGTAGAGTAATATAGGAACTTGTTTAGTGATTAACTTAGTTAAATTTCAGTTTGTTTCAGCTTAATTTCTTGCGTGCCAACCATACAGCTTGCATGCCACTTTATTTCTGAAAATTCCATTCAGTTTCTGAGTTGTCTCTGATTTCTTATTTTCTAAGTTGTTTCTGAGTTTCTTAGTTGTCGATCCTTGCTCTAGCATTATATAGATAGGTTATTTAGTTTAAATAGCACTCAAATTAAGCTAGGTAGCAATTCGATTCCTTGCGTGCCACTTTCATTTCTTGCCATTTTATTTCTGCCAAACCAAATTCTGTTCTGCCTTTTTCCAGCTGCTGTTGGAGAATTCTGGTTGGGTAAACACAAGACATTTTGGCTTAGTTCATCTGGTTTTTCGATCAGTGTATCAAGTTGAGTTGGTTTGTGTTTTGAGCCCAAACCTTGTGCTGAAAGATCTGAAAACCAAGTTCCCATTTCTGCGCTTTCCATTTCCGAATTCCATTTCTCTTCTTAAATCTGATTTCAGTTTCAATTCTCAGTTGTGTGCCATATGCTTTGGATCTAATTGACTCTGAATTTAACTTGTCATTTGTGGCATCTGATTGAGTTGGAATCAATAAGTGGTGGTTTCAAAAAAAATTGTAGTTAGTTGTAGTTAACATGTGTAGCTTGTTTAATTTCCTAAAGGCATAAATAGCAATTGCTTTGGGCTTGATTTGTTTCAGATAACTTCCATCATACTTTCGATTTCTTTCCATCAGAGTTACTGTGCACTTGCATTTAAGCTTGCTTTCCAAATTTCGGTTAAATTTTATAGCTTGACTCGATTTCCATTGGTGGAAGTATCAAGTGTCATCTCTTGCTTAGTTCCATTGTTCACTTTCCTTAATTTTCATTTCCATTTTCATTCACAATTGCTATCCAAATTCAATCACTTATTTGAAACCCAAAAACAAAAACGACATATAACTACAAGTTTGAATCAAACACGACAACTATCCCCGTGAAAAATACGACCTGTGGCCCCTTTGCTACATTCTTATATTTTTGCTTGTAAAAGGGTTTCCAGCATCCAGTTATTCATTTATAAATTCTAAATTTGATGAGCCCATACATTTCGTGACAAATTAATTAGTATATTTGGGCTTGTCAAATTTTTGGCGCCGTTGCCGGGGAACTGTTAGTTGACTTGTTTGATTTTAGCTTGCGCACTTATTTCATATCATTCTTGATTTGTTTCTGTGCTTATTGTCATATCTTTTGATTTGATTTTATTTGTTTTATCTTTTTATTCACTTTTACTGCGATTTGTTCTGTTTTTATGACCAGGTCTCTAGGTGCTGAATTAGAAGATTTCGATCCTGAGATTGAGAGGACCTTCAGAGTCAGGAGGAGCCAGGCCATTCTTTCTGAGACTACAGATATCCCTCCACTTCAGACTATCAGCACTCACTCAGGCATTGACATGGCAGACCACCAGAGAACCATGAAGGAGCTTGCAGCACCTGACGCTGCATTTCAGTACTCCAGCATAGCATATCCAGAGCTAGGGGGGAGTTTTGAGCTCAAATCGGGACTTATCAATTTGTTGCCAAAATTTCAGGGTTTATCTGGGGAGGATCCAAACAGACACTTGCACGAGTTCCATGTGGTGTGCTCTACTATGAAGCCTCAGGGCGTTTCTGAAGAAGACATTAAGTTAAGAGCATTTCCTTTTACTTTGACTGGGGCTGCTAAGGATTGGTTGTATTATTTGCCCACTGGACATGTTGCTAGTTGGATTGAAATGAAGAGAGCATTTTTAGAGAAATTTTTTCCAGCATCAAGGACCGCCATTATCAGAAAAAGTATCTGTGGCATTCAACAAGTGGTTGGAGAGTCCCTTTATGATTACTGGGAGAGGTTCAAGAAGTTATGCTCTAGCTGTCCTCAACATCAAATTAGTGAGCAACTTCTTGTGCAATACTTTTATGAAGGTTTATTACCTATGGATAGGAGCATGATTGATGCGGCGGCAGGGGGAGCCTTGGTGAATAAAACTCCGGAGCAAGCTAGAGTACTCATTTCTAACATGGCGGAGAATACTCAACAATTTGGGAGTAGAGCACTCACTACAAGAGGGGTTCATGAAGCTCAAGTGTCGCCTAGTGAACAAAAAGAAAGCAAAAGCTCTTTGTTGGAGAACAAATTGACGGAGTTGGCATCTTTAGTGACGCAAATGGCAGCGAACAATGTGAACCAAGCCTCAAATTCAACAACAACTTCATTTCCAAATCAAGTTACAAGAGTATGTAGCATTTGTTCAAGCCAAGAACATAATTCGGACCATTGTCCAAATCTCCAACAAGATGAATCGGTTGCGGCCTTGGCTAGAGCTCCATTCCAACGAAGAAATGACCCCTACTCATCTACATACAATCCGGGTTGGAGGGACCACCCAAATTTGAAGTATGGTAACTCTTTTTTACCAACAACCGCCTTCCAATCATCAAATTCAGCAAATCATCCCTCATTTCAGAGTTCACAGCAGCCACAGCATGTTTTCCAGCCACAAAATCAACATTTTCAGCAGCCACAGCAACCTACACAGCCTTCCCAGCAGTTTCAGGACACATTTCAGCAACAATTCCAAGCATTTGATCCTCAATTCCAGCAACCCTATCAAGGGCAGCAAGGCTTTCAGTCATTCCCAGCTTTTCCAGCTCAAAGCCAACACAATTTCAGCCCACACAGCCCACATATCAGAATTTTCAGCCCTACGGTCAAGGGTTTCAAAATCAGAGTTTTCAGCCCTCACCACCTAATTTTCCACCTCAGAATCAGAATTTTCAAGGTCACAACGCCCAGCAATGTTTCCAAGCATATCAGCCATTTGATCAGCCCTCTTATCAGCCCCAAAATTCAAGTTTTCAACAAAATCAGCCATTAAAATTTCAGCCTTCTTCTTCATCCTTTCAAGGTCATTCAAGAAGCTATTCTAACCAAGGAGGTTATGGGAGCTCAAGTGGAGGGAACGCACAAAATCAACAAATGATGGAGATGTTACAACAAGTTGTACAAACGCAACAACAACAACAAGCTTGGCAACAACAACAACAAGGTTGGCAACAAAACGTTGAGAGGCAATTAGGGCAATTGGCTAGTGGAATTAACCAAAATCAAGCTCAAGGATCAAATCAACTTCCTTCCCAAACTGTTCCTAATCCCAAAGGGAATGTGAGTGCTATATATTTGAGGAGTGGGAAGGTCACCTCAAGTCCAAAGAGTCCAAGAGCAGAATTTTCAGGAAACCGGACAGCTTCTCCAATTCCGGCCCAAAACACACTGAAATGAGTTCAAATTCAGCTGATTCCACCCCTAGCCCGTTCCCAACTCAGTCCTCGAGCAACCCTCCAAATTTGGTGGCAAACGGAGAAGAAATCAGTGCCGAGACGCAAGGGACAGCAGCCACTACGCAAGGGACAGCAGGGCAGAATTCAGCCTCCTCCACTTCCGGCCAAAGAAAATGATTTTAGGGTTCCTTTACCTTTTCCACAGGGGAGAACTCCAACCAAAAGACAAGGGGAGAAGGAGAAGGCTAAGGAATTTAATGAACTAGTGGAGCTTTTCAGTAAAGTGGAGATCAATATACCTTTGTTGACCATGATCAAAAGAATTCCAAAGTATGCTAAGTTTTTGAAGGATCTTTGTGTTAACAAACGGAAGCTTAAGGAAAATGAATTGGTCAGCATTGGGAAAAATGTTTCTTCGCTTATCCATGCCCTGCCTCAGAAATGTGAAGACCCTGGGATGTTTACTGTTTCTTGTGAGATTGGGAGCACAATATTTCACGATGCTATGTTAGACTTAGGAGCTTCTATAAATGTGATGCCCAGGTCAGTCTTTCAGATGCTCGGCATAGGCCCTTTACAGTCCACTGGCGTGATGATACAGCTAGCAGACAGGAGCCAGACACGCCCAGCAGGTATGATTGAAGATGTTTTGGTGAAGGTAAAGGAGCTGATATTTCCAGCTGATTTCTATATTTTGGATATGGAGGGAGATTATCTGGCACCACCGTTCTCCATTATTTTAGGCAGGCCCTTTCTGAAGACGGCCAGAACGAAGATTGATGTATATGCCGGGACACTTTCTATGGAGATTGGAGACACGGTTGTACAATTTAGCCTTTTTGACACCATGAAGCATCCAAGAGAGGACCACTCTATCATGAGCATGGACATTCTAGAAGAGCTGGCGCAGACTGAGTTGGAGGCTGAGGGATTTCTGGAGGATAGTGCTAGAGGAGCTACAGATTCAGAGGAGGCTGAGAGAGTACTGACTGTTGATACTGAGGATTTTTCAGAAGATATTTCAGACACACTTCCATTGGAGGTTTATTCTAGGTGTAGGGGATTGCACAGAGCCCCAAGGATCACCTATTTCTGTTGAGATTCAAAGTGTAGGGGATTGCACAGAGCCCCAAGGATCACTTATACCAGTTGAGCGCCTATTAGAACTTGAACCTGATACGGACTCTATACTTGACCAGGAGGGAGCTATGGACACATCTATCATTGTGGGACCTCCAGGTATTTTTCAGCGCGATCAGGTAAGTATTTCTTTTATTATTTTGGATACATCGAGAAGGAGGCACCAAAAGTTGATTTTATTGGCTGGCAATACATTTCTTGAATTGTCATGTGTGGGAAATAATTGGGAGAATTTCATGGGAACATCCAAAATAGATTCATTGATTATGATAAGTGTCTTGATGCATCTTGGGTAGATATTCATTGTAAAAAATTCTTTGAGATGCCTAAATTTGATTTTATTGGATGTGATTCATTTTTGGATAAATTGTATGCAAAAACTGATATTATTTTATTTCCCTTCGTACCCTGCACGCTCTAGAGGGGTAGTACATTGTTTTGCAGGGTCCAGAAGACTGCTGGAGTGGGAGCTTCATTTGAACAAACTGAAACCTCCTGAAATGAGTCCCACAAAGAATAAAGAGGGAGTAGATTTTACTTTAATTCAAAACACTCTACCTCTTACATGGGTCTTGTATTTAAATAATCTTCGTCCACCTGAACAAGTTGCAGTTAAATCCAAGTGTGGGGGAGCGATGCACAGTGAAGTGGAACAAATGGAAGAAGCTCTTTCGCACACCCTGACTCCTCCACTACCACGGTGGAGGCTCTTTCTTGACAGACTCCGACCGCCAGAAATAAAAGGGAGTTTGATTTTTGTTGCCTTTTCCTTTATTGCATGTTTTCACTCTTAAAATGAGTTCTCGCTAATAAACACGTGAGTAGCATGACATGAATAAAATCATTGTAAATACCATGTCATTGTAAATATAGTTTTAGCACTTTTTATTGCATGACTAGAAATAAATGTATCCCTTAGGTTATCTCAATAGCATTTT
>JAGFNQ010002702.1:289258-378802 GCA_024364735.1 Boesenbergia rotunda
GAAAATTCGAATGGAAGGCTGTAAAAGATGGGAAGGCAGCTATCTAACATCCTAATGTCGAATTGAAGTTAAACAAGTTGGAAATTCTGTTTGGATTAGAAATTGAAGTGAAGAAACTGATTTGAATTCCGGAAATGAATTAATTGGAGCTGCATTTCTTTATGCCAATGTGATGATCAGTCCACTTGAAACACTTGAGGAGGGAGTTGATCAGATTTGAAAGCTGAAAAGTTGAAGAACGGAAGCTGAAAACAAGCTGAAGACAACCCAATTTGAAGGCTGTAAAAACTGCATTTGAAGCTTGAAACAAAACAATTCAGAGGATGAATTGCAGTTGGAAAAATGCAATGAAGTTTAAAGAGAGAGTAAAAGCTGGAAAATCTGAAGCATTAAGCCATATTCTGAGCTGAGCAAAAACTACAAATCTGGAAACAAACTGTACCGAAGCCAAGGAGAAGTTTAAATGCTGTACAAAAGCTGAGTGAAAGATTGAGAACTTGCTGAAACTGAACTGAACAGCAATTGTTGCTGCAGAATACCACCTTTGAGAGCCTCTGAAATGAGGAAACTGAAAAGGGAGAAGCTGAACTGAAGCTGAAGCAGTCTGAAATTAAGGAAAGAACAAGCCAAATGAGTGCCAAAGTCTGAAAATGGCACGCAAGTTGCATTGGATTTGTTGCTGCCAAGTGCTGGAATCTTAACTCTAGTTGAAGATATCTGAAAAAGGCTGAAAGAAGCTGAGTTATAAGCTGAGAAAAATTTGAGTTGAAGCAAGGGAGAATTGTAACCTGCCGAGCATGACTTGAAGCTGTGCTGAATTCCTTGCAAGGAGATTGTATCAATTTTGGGCTGGATTAAATTTTTCAAGGCTGTAAAGTAAGGAGTGAAGCACACGAATGAAGTAAAGGAAAGGAAATGCAAGGATTATGCTGATCAAATGCAGTGAAGACAGTTTCGTGTAGCTGTATAATCCGATGAAGTTCGAAGTCTGAAAGGAGCTGAGAAAATCTGAAATTCTGAGCTGAACGGCAGTCCATTTGTAGCTGCCAAGTGCTCCATCTGGGAGTCACTGAGTGATACAAGCAAAGTGTGAATGCAAGATGAATTGAAAAATGGAAATGAAACTGATTGAAGACTGATAAAAAGGCTGATTGAAAACTGAAAATTGCTAAAACTGCCAAATTTGAGCTGCAATGCATTGTAATCTGAATTTTGAGAAGCTGGATCAAGATATTAATTGCAAATCAGATCTGAAGTTGAAGGTGCACATTCAACTTCAGATCTGAGAATTGAAACCGTGGATGCTAGAGGCTGTTGAGGAGAAAGAAGTGGAAAAGTAGTTAAAGCAAGGGGCTGAAATTCCATGAGCAGAAATTAATTTCGAGTGGAACACTTGAAGTTTCCACTAACATTTGAAGCAAGTACTACTTGATGTTACGTGCTTGAAGGAATCAGAGAATGGAAATGGATGCCATGGGGCTGAACTCGAAATACACAGTGAGAAACTGATTTAAATTCAGAAATGTTAAAAGCAAGCTCACAAGTTTCAGCTATCAAGGAAAATTTGTACCAACTTGCAACGAAATTGAGTTTTGAGGCTGGGAATCAAGGCATAAAAGATGTGAATGTATCACAAGAGTGATGAGTGTATCCTTTGCTGATCAGAATTGGAAGGAATGTGGCTGCTAGATTGATAGATCAAAACAGAAATTTTTGTAGTGCCATGGTATCAAGTGAAGCAATTGCATTCTCCACTACTACTTGATGCTAGGATAAATTGTGTAGCTGCTGGGAGAAATCAGATTTTCGATTCTGATGTGCTCAAATTGAAGATTGAAAGAAAAAAAAATCAGAAAAGAAGAGAGGAAAAAAAAAAGAAACAAAGGGGTACACAAAGGAGTTTTGGGCCTCATGAATTTAGTGGAATGCTTCTCATCCGAATTATATCTTTGTTCCACTATCTGTTTGACCTCCACTAGAGGAAGAGTAAGCAGAAATGAAATCAGTAGCTGACCACGAGAAAGAAAAAAAAAAGAAGAACAAATGAAGAATGTGTGCCAACTTGTAAAGGAAATGTATCAAGAGTTAGCTACAAAGGTGTTAAGGGATAATTTTATATTGAGTATCTATTTCACTTGACATCTCATGTTCTTTGATACAAATCTGAGCCGAAAAGAAAGAAGAGAAAGAAGAATTAGAAAAGGGAAGCAAAGTTGGCACGAATAGACAAAAATTGGCACAAGAGGTCAAGGCAAGGTTTTTCATCCAAATAAAAGGGAATTTATTCAAGTTGGACTTCGTAACACTTTTGAGATCATTAGGGGACTGCATGGAGAGCAAAGAGCATCAAAAATATCCCCAAGCAACCAAGTCTTCCACCTTATCAATTTTTCCTTTCCCTTGACTTATATTTCACATCTTACCATTTACTTGTTTTTTTCACTTGTTTTTGTAGATGTTGATCCCAATCATGATAAATGGTAGAGAGTAGATAATAAGCAAGCCTATGGTAGTGCAAGAAGCATGTGTGTTTGAGTGAGCTCCACTTCATCATCAACTTAGAACTTAGGAGAGAGCCATCAACATTTTCTTTGAAAGGCTAGTGATTTAGATTCATCTCAATGACTCATGATGGAATGAAAAGGCTAAGTTGTTGATTTAAGGACAAGATAGTAATCCATAGAGCTTAGATTTATGAGAATTGGCAACCTTAGGTAATTTCTTTTCATTTGTTTCTAATTATGCTTAAGAAAATCTAGGGGATACATCTTTACTGTTTTCGCGAGACGCTCAAGCTCAAGTGTGGGGGAGTTGATAGATTCCATTTTATTGATCATTTGAGTTGCTTAAATCCCTATTTGATCTATGTTTTTATTGCCAAAATTGTGAAATTGCCTAGGTTTTAGAACTTATTCATATTTTGGACTTAAATGCAAAATTACACATGTTTGAGTTAATTGGCCACTAAATTCTTGATTTATTTTTGTAGGCATGAAAGGTTCCTAGACCTAGAGCATATTGGGTCAAACTCGAGTCGGAAGCGACCCGGATCAGATTATCAAGATCACGATTAAATCTGGGCCGTTCGATTCGAAAGCGGCTAGATCTGAGCCATCCGGGATGATCTGAAGCCATCCGAGCTAGGGCTAGGGTTGATCAAGCACCCTGATCAAGATCTGAAGGTTTCACCACAATCAGAGCTCAATCAACCGTTGGATCAAGCTTGGAGGGCTCTAGAGCGTCCAATCACAGATAGAGTTGATCTGGACCGTCCGTTGCATATCTGGAGGATCCGAGCTACCATGAGCTAGATCCTGACCTCAGATCACCATCATCAAAGTTTGGCTCAAATCAGATGAAAATCAGTCGTTGGATTGAAGCAAACAAATCTGAGCCGTCCACTGGTTATTATTTAAGGAAATTTTCCTGCGCAGCAAGCTTTGTCGCGTCTTCGCCGCAAGCTCGAGTTCTTCGTGTTCTTCCTCATTTCTTCATTTCTTCTTCAATCCAAGGCGCGACCACCTCGATTCCTATTGAAATTCATCATCTGGATCCTTTGGAGGCAATCTCGATCCGAAATTCAGCTCAAACTTCATCCGGACAGAGCTTGTTGAGGGTTTCGCAGTCTCTGTGGTCCGGGAGCTTGAATCTCAGCTACACGCAAATTCAGATCACCTGAGCTTCTTGTAGGGGTTCTCAAGTGCGCTCAGGTCGTCTCCAAATCTTCATCGCAGCTCGGCAAGTTGAGATTAAAGGTCTCGGATTGGAATTTCCCAGTTGAAGCAGTTTGAGCAGATTTTATGGATTGAAGTCGTTTTTCCACCGATTTGCTGAGCCTAGGGGTTCGAAGCCAGCTCTTGATTGACAACCAAGAAGATTCTGAGCTCAAGATGGATCGAGGAGTAGTTTAGATCATAAATTTTCATTGTTTAGTTGTAATTTTAATATCTGCCGAATCTGTTCTGTTTTTCCGCAATTAGATCAGCTGCTGGATTTAGTTTTCTGAATTGTTTAGCTTAATTAGGATTTTAATCTTCAATTTCAGTAAGTTAGTAACTTGTTTAGCGCTAGATTGAGTTAAAATTTCAGTTCAATAGTGTTTAGTTGTTTCGTGCCAATTCCAGCTAACGTGCCAAGTGTTTCTGAATTTTCCATTAAGTTTCTGCATTTCAACTTTGTGTTTCTGCATTGTAGAATTTCAGCACTTCAAAAGGCCCTAGGTTGGTGAATCATTGCTTTAGAGTTCCTACCAATTGCATTCAATTCGAATTTGGTTTGTAGATTAATCTCTGGACAGGTTTATTTGCATTGCCAATTTCGAATCTGAATTTTCTTCCCCTTGCATGCAGATTGCTTTTGATTTGTTAGCTACATTCAGAAATCACTAGGTTTATTACTCCTTAAGCTAGTGTCAAGCAGTGAGCTTAGTTGCTCAATTAGTTTTGCATTACCACCGGATAATCTATTTCGAACTCTGATCAGGAATTCTGAAATTCTGCACTTGCAAATTCTGCTTTAGCCATTTCTTAGTTGCTCTTCCAATTGTTTCTGAATTTCTTTCCTTCATCCTTGAGTTTCAGCTACTTTTAGTTTAACTTCCAAAACTGACCTCGGTTAGCTTTAATTCAGAATTAGTGGTCCTGTTTTAGCAAGTTTAAAGCACTAGTTGGCACAAAAGGTTGGTTTTGGCACATTTGTTCACTTGCATGCCAAGCTGAATTGAACACTGATTGCATTAGTGTTTCTCACTTGTCTGATGGTGTAGAATAACATTTGAATATTACTGGTAGTGCATTCAGCCATTTCCGAAATTTTGTTGCATTTGTTGGCATCCAAATCTTGTAATTAGTTTGAGTTTGTTTGGTGTCTTCTTGCTAATTTTTGTAGGCTATTACTTGTGTTAAGTTGGGTCATTTTCGGAACTGCAATTATCTGTTGCTTAGTCCTTTATTGCATTTGAATTTAGGCTTGTTTTTCTAAATTTTGGTTAAATCCTATGGCTTACTTAGGTTTCCACTAGTTGAGCTTTTTGGTGCCAATTTTCTTGCTCAAGTTTATTAAATCAAGGTTTCTATTTTTCCATTTCAATTTCATTTTCAATTACAAACCAAAATCCAATTACTTGTTTGAAACCCAAAAACACAAAAACGACACATAATTACAAGTTTGAATCAAACTAGACAACTATCCCCGAGAAAAATACGACCTGTGGCCCCTATATTACATTTCCATATTTTTGATTGTAAAAAGGGTTTTCAGCTATTCATTTACATCTAAATTTGAGGCCTACTTTTGTGACATATAGTTTGGGCCCGTCAAATTTTTGGCGCCGTTGCCGGGGAACTGTTAGTTGACTTGTTTGATTTTAGCTTGCGCACTTATTTCATATCATTCTTGATTTGTTTCTGTGTTTATTGTCATATCTTTTGATTTGATTTTATTTGTTTTATCTTTTTATTCACTTTTACTGTGATTTGTTCTGTTTTTATGACCAGGTCTCTAGGTGCTGAATTAGAAGATTTCGATCCTGAGATTGAGAGGACCTTCAGAGTCAGGAGGAGCCAGGCCATTCTTTCTGAGACTACAGATATCCCTCCACTTCAGACTATCAGCACTCACTCAGGCATTGACATGGCAGACCACTAGAGAACCATGAAGGAGCTTGCAGCACCTGACGCTGCATTTCAGTACTCCAGCATAGCATATCCAGAGCTAGGGGGAGTTTTGAGCTCAAATCGGGACTTATCAATTTGTTGCCAAAATTTCAGGGTTTATCTGGGGAGGATCCAAACAGACACTTGCACGAGTTCCATGTGGTGTGCTCTACTATGAAGCCTCAGGGCGTTTCTGAAGAAGACATTAAGTTAAGAGCATTTCCTTTTACTTTGACTGGGGCTGCTAAGGATTGGTTGTATTATTTGCCCACTGGACATGTTGCTAGTTGGATTGAAATGAAGAGAGCATTTTTAGAGAAATTTTTTCCAGCATCAAGGACCGCCATTATCAGAAAAAGTATCTGTGGCATTCAACAAGTGGTTGGAGAGTCCCTTTATGATTACTGGGAGAGGTTCAAGAAGTTATGCTCTAGCTGTCCTCAACATCAAATTAGTGAGCAACTTCTTGTGCAATACTTTTATGAAGGTTTATTACCTATGGATAGGAGCATGATTGATGCGGCGGCAGGGGGAGCCTTGGTGAATAAAACTCCGGAGCAAGCTAGAGTACTCATTTCTAACATGGCGGAGAATACTCAACAATTTGGGAGTAGAGCACTCACTACAAGAGGGGTTCATGAAGCTCAAGTGTCGCCTAGTGAACAAAAAGAAAGCAAAAGCTCTTTGTTGGAGAACAAATTGACGGAGTTGGCATCTTTAGTGACGCAAATGGCAGCGAACAATGTGAACCAAGCCTCAAATTCAACAACAACTTCATTTCCAAATCAAGTTACAAGAGTATGTAGCATTTGTTCAAGCCAAGAACATAATTCGGACCATTGTCCAAATCTCCAACAAGATGAATCGGTTGCGGCCTTGGCTAGAGCTCCATTCCAACGAAGAAATGACCCCTACTCATCTACATACAATCCGGGTTGGAGGGACCACCCAAATTTGAAGTATGGTAACTCTTTTTACCAACAACCGCCTTCCAATCATCAAATTCAGCAAAATCATCCCTCATTTCAGAGTTCACAGCAGCCACAGCATGTTTTCCAGCCACAAAATCAACATTTTCAGCAGCCACAGCAACCTACACAGCCTTCCCAGCAGTTTCAGGACACATTTCAGCAACAATTCCAAGCATTTGATCCTCAATTCCAGCAACCCTATCAAGGGCAGCAAGGCTTTCAGTCATTCCCAGCTTTTCCAGCTCAAAGCCAACACAATTTTCAGCCCGCACAGCCCACATATCAGAATTTTCAGCCCTACGGTCAAGGGTTTCAAAATCAGAGTTTTCAGCCCTCACCACCTAATTTTCCACCTCAGAATCAGAATTTTCAAGGTCACAACGCCCAGCAATGTTTCCAAGCATATCAGCCATTTGATCAGCCCTCTTATCAGCCCCAAAATTCAAGTTTTCAACAAAATCAGCCATTAAAATTTCAGCCTTCTTCTTCATCCTTTCAAGGTCATTCAAGAAGCTATTCTAACCAAGGAGGTTATGGGAGCTCAAGTGGAGGGAACGCACAAAATCAACAAATGATGGAGATGTTACAACAAGTTGTACAAACGCAACAACAACAACAAGCTTGGCAACAACAACAACAAGGTTGGCAACAAAACGTTGAGAGGCAATTAGGGCAATTGGCTAGTGGAATTAACCAAAATCAAGCTCAAGGATCAAATCAACTTCCTTCCCAAACTGTTCCTAATCCCAAAGGGAATGTGAGTGCTATATATTTGAGGAGTGGGAAGGTCACCTCAAGTCCAAAGAGTCCAAGAGCAGAATTTTCAGGAAACCGGACAGCTTCTCCAATTCCGGCCCAAAACCACACTGAAATGAGTTCAAATTCAGCTGATTCCACCCCTAGCCCGTTCCCAACTCAGTCCTCGAGCAACCCTCCAAATTTGGTGGCAAACGGAGAAGAAATCAGTGCCGAGACGCAAGGGACAGCAGCCACTACGCAGGGGACAGCAGGGCAGAATTCAGCCTCTCCACTTCCGGCCAAAGAAGATGATTTTAGGGTTCCTTTACCTTTTCCACAGGGGAGAACTCCAACCAAAAGACAAGGGGAGAAGGAGAAGGCTAAGGAATTTAATGAACTAGTGGAGCTTTTCAGCAAAGTGGAGATCAATATACCTTTGTTGACCATGATCAAAAGAATTCCAAAGTATGCTAAGTTTTTGAAGGATCTTTGTGTTAACAAACGGAAGCTTAAGGAAAATGAATTGGTCAGCATTGGGAAAAGTGTTTCTTCGCTTATCCATGCCCTGCCTCAGAAATGTGAAGACCCTGGGATGTTCACTGTTTCTTGTGAGATTGGGAGCACCATATTTCACGATGCTATGTTAGACTTAGGAGCTTCTATAAATGTGATGCCCAGGTCAGTCTTTCAGATGCTCGGCATAGGCCCTTTACAGTCCACTGGCGTGATGATACAGCTAGCAGACAGGAGCCAGACACGCCCAGTAGGTATGATTGAAGATGTTTTGGTGAAGGTAAAGGAGCTGATATTTCCAGCTGATTTCTATATTTTGGATATGGAGGGAGATTATCTGGCACACCGTTCTCCACTTATTTTAGGCAGGCCCTTTCTGAAGACGGCCAGAACGAAGATTGATGTATATGCCGGGACACTTTCTATGGAGATTGGAGACACGGTTGTACAATTTAGCCTTTTTGACACCATGAAGCATCCAAGAGAGGACCACTCTATCATGAGCATGGACATTCTAGAGGAGCTGGCGCAGACTGAGTTGGAGGCTGAGAGATTTCTAGAGGATTTTCCTAGAGAAGTTATTCATTCAGAGGAGGCTGAGAGAGTATTTACTGCTGAGACTGAGAAATTTTCAGAAGACATTTCAGACACATTTACAGCTGGAGGGATTATTCTAGGTGTAGGGGATCGCACAGAGCCCCAAGGATCACCTATTTCTGTTGAGACTCAAAGTGTAGGGGATTGCACAGAGCCCCAAGGATCACTTATACCAGTTGAGCGCCTATTAGAACTTGAACCTGATACGGACTCTATATTTGACCAGGAGGGAGCTATGGACACATCTATCATTGTGGAACCTCCAGGTATTTTTCAGCGCGATCAGGTAAGTATTTCTTCTATTTTTTTGGAAACATCAAAAGAGGTACCAAAAGTTGATTTTCTAGGCTGTGATACATTTCTTGATTTGTCATGTTTGGGAAATAATTGGGAGAATTTCATGGGAACATCCAAAATAGATTTCATTGATTATGATAAGTGTCTTGATGCATCTTGGGTAGATATTCATTGTAAAAAATTCTTTGAGATGCCTAAATTTGATTTTATTGGATGTGATTCATTTTTGGATAAATTGTATGCAAAAACTGATATTATTTTATTTCCTTCGTACCCTGCACGCTCTAGAGGGGTAGTACATTGTCTTGCAGGGTCCAGAAGACTGCTGGAGTGGGAGCTTCATTCGAACAAACTGAAACCTCCTGAAATGAGTCCCACAAAGAATAAAGAGGGAGTAGATTTTACTTTAATTCAAAACACTCTACCTCTTACATGGGTCTTGTATTTAAATAATCTTCGTCCACCTGAACAAGTTGCAGTTAAATCCAAGTGTGGGGGAGCGATGCACAGTGAAGTGGAACAAATGGAAGAAGCTCTTTCGCACACCCTGACTCCTCCACTACCACGGTGGAGGCTCTTTCTTGACAGACTCCGACCGCCAGAAATAAAAGGGAGTTTGATTTTTGTTGCCTTTTCCTTTATTGCATGTTTTCACTCTTAAAATGAGTTCTCGCTAATAAACACGTGAGTAGCATGACATGAATAAAATCATTGTAAATACCATGTCATTGTAATATGTTTTAGCACTTTTTTTGCATGACTAGAAATAAATGTATCCCTTAGGTTATCTCATAGCATTTTAGAGTCTTTTGGAAAATAAATTAAATTTGGTTGTCAAAACTTAGGGTTTGAGTTCATGGATGAAATCTTGGATGCTTGAGTACTACTTGGCTTTGGATTCTTAATTGAGAAATTGAGATGGATTATTTTTACCTAGTGAGATTAGCCTTATTTTGTGATACACACATGTTATTGTACTCTAGAACTTGCTTAGGTTCTTTCAAAATCATATTTCAATGGTTGGATCACATCTATAGAGACTAATCATTTTATTTACCCTTCCACATCTATTTGCCTATTCTATTCTAGTTGTTTTTCCTTATTGCTAATCTTAACCCTAATTTTTCTATGGATTTATTTGCTTGGGATGTTTACTTGATGCTATTTTGCCCGAGACGGACAAAGATTTAAGTGTGGGGGAGTGATTAGTGATTTGGGAAGAAATTTTTGTCAAGGATGCACTTCATTTCGAAAAAAAATTTTTGCCAAGTGAGTGATGTTTGGTGCCAAAAGTAAGCAAGAAGAAGTGGTTTGAGTTGGAAGCAATTGGAGTTGAGATTCTTCATTACATTGCAGGTGAAAACAAGCTGAAGAAATTCGAATGGAAGGCTGTAAAAGATGGGAAGGCAGCTATCTAACATCCTAATGTCGAATTGAAGTTAAACAAGTTGGAAATTCTGTTTGGATTAGAAATTGAAGTGAAGAAACTGATTTGAATTCCGGAAATGAATTAATTGGAGCTGCATTTCTTTATGCCAATGTGATGATCAGTCCACTTGAAACACTTGAGGAGGGAGTTGATCAGATTTGAAAGCTGAAAAGTTGAAGAACGGAAGCTGAAAACAAGCTGAAGACAACCCAATTTGAAGGCTGTAAAAACTGCATTTGAAGCTTGAAACAAAACAATTCAGAGGATGAATTGCAGTTGGAAAAATGCAATGAAGTTTAAAGAGAGAGTAAAAGCTGGAAAATCTGAAGCATTAAGCCATATTCTGAGCTGAGCAAAAACTACAAATCTGGAAACAAACTGTACCGAAGCCAAGGAGAAGTTTAAATGCTGTACAAAAGCTGAGTGAAAGATTGAGAACTTGCTGAAACTGAACTGAACAGCAATTGTTGCTGCAGAATACCACCTTTGAGAGCCTCTGAAATGAGGAAACTGAAAAGGGAGAAGCTGAACTGAAGCTGAAGCAGTCTGAAATTAAGGAAAGAACAAGCCAAATGAGTGCCAAAGTCTGAAAATGGCACGCAAGTTGCATTGGATTTGTTGCTGCCAAGTGCTGGAATCTTAACTCTAGTTGAAGATATCTGAAAAAGGCTGAAAGAAGCTGAGTTATAAGCTGAGAAAAATTTGAGTTGAAGCAAGGGAGAATTGTAACCTGCCGAGCATGACTTGAAGCTGTGCTGAATTCCTTGCAAGGAGATTGTATCAATTTTGGGCTGGATTAAATTTTTCAAGGCTGTAAAGTAAGGAGTGAAGCACACGAATGAAGTAAAGGAAAGGAAATGCAAGGATTATGCTGATCAAATGCAGTGAAGACAGTTTCGTGTAGCTGTATAATCCGATGAAGTTCGAAGTCTGAAAGGAGCTGAGAAAACCTGAAATTCTGAGCTGAACGGCAGTCCATTTGTAGCTGCCAAGTGCTCCATCTGGGAGTCACTGAGTGATACAAGCAAAGTGTGAATGCAAGATGAATTGAAAAATGGAAATGAAACTGATTGAAGACTGATAAAAAGGCTGATTGAAAACTGAAAATTGCTAAAACTGCCAAATTTGAGCTGCAATGCATTGTAATCTGAATTTTGAGAAGCTGGATCAAGATATTAATTGCAAATCAGATCTGAAGTTGAAGGTGCACATTCAACTTCAGATCTGAGAATTGAAACCGTGGATGCTAGAGGCTGTTGAGGAGAAAGAAGTGGAAAAGTAGTTAAAGCAAGGGGCTGAAATTCCATGAGCAGAAATTAATTTCGAGTGGAACACTTGAAGTTTCCACTAACATTTGAAGCAAGTACTACTTGATGTTACGTGCTTGAAGGAATCAGAGAATGGAAATGGATGCCATGGGGCTGAACTCGAAATACACAGTGAGAAACTGATTTAAATTCAGAAATGTTAAAAGCAAGCTCACAAGTTTCAGCTATCAAGGAAAATTTGTACCAACTTGCAACGAAATTGAGTTTTGAGGCTGGGAATCAAGGCATAAAAGATGTGAATGTATCACAAGAGTGATGAGTGTATCCTTTGCTGATCAGAATTGGAAGGAATGTGGCTGCTAGATTGATAGATCAAAACAGAAATTTTTGTAGTGCCATGGTATCAAGTGAAGCAATTGCATTCTCCACTACTACTTGATGCTAGGATAAATTGTGTAGCTGCTGGGAGAAATCAGATTTTCGATTCTGATGTGCTCAAATTGAAGATTGAAAGAAAAAAAAATCAGAAAAGAAGAGAGAAAAGAAAAAGAAACAAAAGGGGTACACAAAGGAGTTTTGGGCCTCATGAATTTAGTGGAATGCTTCTCATCCGAATTATATCTTTGTTCCACTATCTGTTTGACTCCACTAGAGGAAGAGTAAGCAGAAATGAAATCAGTAGCTGACCACGAGAAAGAAAAAAAAAAAGAACAAATGAAGAATGTGTGCCAACTTGTAAAGGAAATGTATCAAGAGTTAGCTACAAAGGTTGTTAAGGGATAATTTTATATTGAGTATCTATTTCACTTGACATCTCATGTTCTTTGATACAAATCTGAGCCGAAAAGAAAGAAGAGAAAGAAGAATTAGAAAAGGGAAGCAAAGTTGGCACGAATAGACAAAAATTGGCACAAGAGGTCAAGGCAAGGTTTTTCATCCAAATAAAAGGGAATTTATTCAAGTTGGACTTCGTAACACTTTTGAGATCATTAGGGGACTGCATGGAGAGCAAAGAGCATCAAAAATATCCCCAAGCAACCAAGTCTTCCACCTTATCAATTTTTCCTTTCCCTTGACTTATATTTCACATCTTACCATTTACTTGTTTTTTCACTTGTTTTTGTAGATGTTGATCCCAATCATGATAAATGGTAGAGAGTAGATAATAAGCAAGCCTATGGTAGTTCAAGAAGCATGTGTGTTTGAGTGAGCTCCACTTCATCATCAACTTAGAACTTAGGAGAGAGCCATCAACATTTTCTTTGAAAGGCTAGTGATTTAGATTCATCTCAATGACTCATGATGGATGAAAAGGCTAAGTTGTTGATTTAAGGACAAGATAGTAATCCATAGAGCTTAGATTTATGAGAATTGGCAACCTTAGGTAATTTCTTTTCATTTGTTTCTAATTATGCTTAAGAAAATCTAGGGGATACATCTTTACTGTTTTCGCGAGACGCTCAAGCTCAAGTGTGGGGGAGTTGATAGATTCCATTTTATTGATCATTTGAGTTGCTTAAATCCCTATTTGATCTATGTTTTTATTGCCAAAATTGTGAAATTGCCTAGGTTTTAGAACTTATTCATATTTTGGACTTAAATGCAAAATTACACATGTTTGAGTTAATTGGCCACTAAATTCTTGATTTATTTTTGTAGGCATGAAAGGTTCCTGGACCTAGAGCATATTGGGTCAAACTCGAGTCGGAAGCGACCCGGATCAGATTATCAAGATCACGATTAAATCTGGGTCGTTCGATTCGAAAGCGGCTAGATCTGAGCCATCCGGGATGATCTGAAGCCATCCGAGCTAGGGCTAGGGTTGATCAAGCACCCTGATCAAGATCTGAAGGTTTCACCACAATCAGAGCTCAATCAACCGTTGGATCAAGCTTGGAGGGCTCTAGAGCGTCCAATCACAGATAGAGTTGATCTGGACCGTCCGTTGCATATCTGGAGGATCCGAGCTACCATGAGCTAGATCCTGACCTCAGATCACCATCATCAAAGTTTGGCTCAAATCAGATGAAAATCAGCCGTTGGATTGAAGCAAACAAATCTGAGCCGTCCACTGGTTATTATTTAAGGAAATTTTCCTGCGCAGCAAGCTTTGTCGCGTCTTCGCCGCAAGCTCGAGTTCTTCGTGTTCTTCCTCATTTCTTCATTTCTTCTTCAATCCAAGGCGCGACCACCTCGATTCCTATTGAAATTCATCATCTGGATCCTTTGGAGGCAATCTCGATCCGAAATTCAGCTCAAACTTCATCCGGACAGAGCTTGTTGAGGGTTTCGCAGTCTCTGTGGTCTGGGAGCTTGAATCTCAGCTACACGCAAATTCAGATCACCTGAGCTTCTTGTAGGGGTTCTCAAGTGCGCTCAGGTCGTCTCCAAATCTTCATCGCAGCTCGGCAAGTTGAGATTAAAGGTCTCGGATTGGAATTTCCCAGTTGAAGCAGTTTGAGCAGATTTTATGGATTGAAGTCGTTTTTCCACCGATTTGCTGAGCCTAGGGGTTCGAAGCCAGCTCTTGATTGACAACCAAGAAGATTCTGAGCTCAAGATGGATCGAGGAGTAGTTTAGATCATAAATTTTCATTGTTTAGTTGTAATTTTAATATCTGCCGAATCTGTTCTGTTTTTCCGCAATTAGATCAGCTGCTGGATTTAGTTTTCTGAATTGTTTAGCTTAATTAGGATTTTAATCTTCAATTTCAGTAAGTTAGTAACTTGTTTAGCGCTAGATTGAGTTAAATTTTCAGTTCAATAATGTTTAGTTGTTTCGTGCCAATTCCAGCTAACGTGCCAAGTGTTTCTGAATTTTCCATTAAGTTTCTGCATTTCAACTTTGTGTTTCTGCATTGTAGAATTTCAGCACTTCAAAAGGCCCTAGGTTGGTGAATCATTGCTTTAGAGTTCCTACCAATTGCATTCAATTCGAATTTGGTTTGTAGATTAATCTCTGGACAGGTTTATTTGCATTGCCAATTTCGAATCTGAATTTTCTTCCCCTTGCATGCAGATTGCTTTTGATTTGTTAGCTACATTCAGAAATCACTAGGTTTATTACTCCTTAAGCTAGTGTCAAGCAGTGAGCTTAGTTGCTCAATTAGTTTTGCATTACCACCGGATAATCTATTTCGAACTCTGATCAGGAATTCTGAAATTCTGCACTTGCAAATTCTGCTTTAGTCATTTCTTAGTTGCTCTTCCAATTGTTTCTGAATTTCTTTCCTTCATCCTTGAGTTTCAGCTACTTTTAGTTTAATTTCCAAAACTGACCTCGGTTAGCTTTAATTCAGAATTAGTGGTCCTGTTTTAGCAAGTTTAAAGCACTAGTTGGCACAAAAGGTTCGGTTTTGGCACATTTGTTCACTTGCATGCCAAGCTGAATTGAACACTGATTGCATTAGTGTTTCTCACTTGTCTGATGGTGTAGAATAACATTTGAATATTACTGGTAGTGCATTCAGCCATTTCCGAAATTTTGTTGCATTTGTTGGCATCCAAATCTTGTAATTAGTTTGAGTTTGTTTGGTGTCTTCTTGCTAATTTTTGTAGGCTATTACTTGTGTTAAGTTGGGTCATTTTCGGAACTGCAATTATCTGTTGCTTAGTCCTTTATTGCATTTGAATTTAGGCTTGTTTTTCTAAATTTTGGTTAAATCCTATGGCTTACTTAGGTTTCCACTAGTTGAGCTTTTTGGTGCCAATTTTCTTGCTCAAGTTTATTAAATCAAGGTTTCTATTTTTCCATTTCAATTTCATTTTCAATTACAAACCAAAATCCAATTACTTGTTTGAAACCCAAAAACACAAAAACGACACATAATTACAAGTTTGAATCAAACTAGACAACTATCCCCGAGAAAAATACGACCTGTGGCCCCTATATTACATTTCCATATTTTTTATTGTAAAAAGGGTTTTCAGCTATTCATTTACATCTAAATTTGAGGCCTACTTTTGTGACACATAGTTTGGGCCCGTCAAGGGCCACGTGTAGGAGCCTTGCCCTTCTTTGGGTCTCTTTCCAATGAGGGAGACCTATGGGGTGTGGCCCCCCGACTCCTCCCCCTTGAAAGTGACCGAGACCGATGTCGGGTCTCGTCCTCTACTGACTGTCGTGGTCGGGGAGACAAGCTTCGCCGAGGGGACTTTCGGCGGTACCCTGTCTTCTTCCAGTTCCTCCGTGGTTTGAGGTCTACCTCCTCATTCACTTTTTTCTTCAGGGCGTGACACTCCTTAGTGGAGTGCGTCGTACTACCATGGAATTCACAGTACTTCATCAACGGCTCCGGTTGCTGGGAATCAACCGTCTCTACCAGCTTCCGCCTATCAACCCACTGGTCTTTCCCCAAACAAAGATCTTTTCCTCGTGTCGGGGTCGGGGGTTCCCTCCTTTCTGACCACGCAACGCTTGAGGAGGGACCCCGGCTTGGTCATTGCGGCGGGCTTGTTGCACTTCCTCCACGTTGACATTGTTGACAGAATGCCCGAGCAGATCATCGAAGCTGGTGGGTGGCTTATTCACCAAAGATCGGAAGAAGTCCTCTTCTGAGAGCCCTTGGGTTCATGCACTGACGAGGATCTCCGATGTTGCAGTTGGCACATCCTACGCCACTCGGTTGAACCACTGGATGTAGTCCTTGAGCAGTTCCTTTGTCTTTTGTTTCAACGCAAATAAATTGAGGGTCGTCTTCTGATAGCGATGACTGTTGGCGAAATGATGAAGGAAGGCAGTTCTAAACTTCATGAAGGAGTTGATAAAACCCTGGGGCAGCCGTTGGAACCATCGCTGGGCTGCTCCTGATAGGTTGTTCAAGAACACTCGGCACTTTACACCATCGGTGTACTGGTGTAGGAGTGCCGCATTCTCGAACTTGCAAACATGGTCTTCGAGATCGGCCTTCTCATCATAGTCAGCAATCACAGGCCCGCGGAACTATTTCGGCATTGGATCTTCTATAATCTCCAACGAGAAAGGGGTGGAGGATGCCTTTGGGAAGGCCTTAGGTTCTTCCCTTCTCCATGGTTCGTCCTCCTATCTCAGTGCACTGGAGGCTACTAAGTTGGCTTTTTCCACATCTCCCAGAGAATCCCTCCGGTGGACTCGGACTGCTTCGGCGTGTCTCATCGGCGGTGAGACGGATCTCTGTGGTTGGGGGTGCGCGGTAGAGATCCTGGGGATCTCCTCCTGCACAGAAGCGACTCGCTGTGAGACTGCCTGCTCGATTTGGTGTTGTTTGAGCGCCCCTTTGATAGCGTTGGCCACCAAGCAATCTAACTCCTCATTCATCAGGATGATGGATTATCTTGCTGGCTCTGCCATCGGTGCTCCTCCCGGTGCTTTACTGGTTTCCTATAGACGACGCCAAACTTGTTCCGGAAGGAATCGTCGTCGACGACCAGTCACCAGGGTTTAGCCCACGAAGATGGTGACGAGAGAGGGAAAGCTTCTACCCTGCGAGATTAACACGAGCACTAGGGGAACACGCTGGAGGTTATACGGCGGAGCCCACTCCGACGCTCAAGTCAGTGCCTGAATCTCTTAGATGGGAGAAAGTAAGAACAACAGGATGAATAAGAATGTGTGTAACCCCCTTACCCGAGGGGTTGTGGTACCTTTTATATCTGAGGTGGCAATCATACGTGTCTCACGTTCTTCTCCACGTCTCCTTGATTGTCGGTTACTGAATAATCTTTGTAATGGTCATCGTAGCCATTAAGTCTAGGCTGTTGCGATAATTAAGGCCTTAATTACTGCGTCATACGGGTCATGATTATCCACAGATCCGAAGAAAGAGGGATGGTTACTTGAGGTTGAGTGCTCCTTCGGCTCCGCTACCCCGAGGTGGTCTATGGTCTTTTGGCCCGGGGGGTCCCGGGCACTCGACTTCCCGAGGTGCTCTTGGGACCTGATATCCCGAGTTGATCTCGGACATGTGTCTTCCTGGAGCGATCTCAGAAGTATGTCTATCCGAAGTAATCTCGGGGATTCAGCTTCCCGAGGGGACCTCGGGAGGCAAGGAAAGAGAGTCATTCAGACTCAATAGATCCTACCACATAATTTTTTCAGTCCATGTCTCGTCTACGGGATGTTCAACCCTATCAAAATCAATTGAGTTCACTCGTTGATCAATTATATGGATCAGTCAATTTAAAAAGGCGGACTAAATTAAACGGGCAACTGAATAAATTATTATATTTAATCACTTATTTATCTGTCTATTTTACTAACTTACCATTTTAATTTATTTTTTTCATCCTCGAATTAAACATGTCATGCACTATGTTATTGACGTACAGAAGTTGTGAATATCTCTTATATATTCAATCACATAAAAATTAACCACGTGGATTCACACGGTTGATATTTACATATTACTTAACAATAGATTTTGAGATGTGCTGTAAATGGGTATAAAATATTTGATTGAACGTATGATTTTTTTTCTTGAAAAGATTATTATATTAAAATAAAATATTTCTATAATTTACTTATTTATATTTAATTGGATCACATAGGATAAACGTCCAATGCCATAATAATTAAAATTTTCTTATAAACAATAGAAGTATACACTCAGCAATATAAATGTTTTGTAAGAAGATTAGGACTCGACCAGGTGCAACAAAGCATAAAACTCCTGGATGCCCAAGCAAAATGTTAACGCAATGAATGTTCATTTTTCGATTATAATATAAATTGACAAAAATATATTATATAATTTAAAACATTTTTTCCTTTATGTTATTTAGGACAATTTAACAAAATTAAATTGAGCTATAAACTTTGATATGGGGAGTAGAGTGGGCCCTCCCAAACTTGTAAGAGTCAACACCACCAACTAACATGGAAGTCAAAGTCATAGGTGATCAACCTAGGTGACAACTCTCATCACCCCTGGGTCTGATCAGATTGACCGATAGAACATTAATAGAAAAATCCTCGAGTGGACATCGATCGGGACCCAATCTCCCAGAAGCCAAGCGGATACCAGTGGAGCACCACCTCGTCAACCCCTAAGAGGGTCATTTTCCTAAATCCGAGTACATTAGCTCCAATCAGATTAACTTGGACTGTAGAGCCAACTCTCCGTGTCTCAAGCCGATTGGATATCCCTCGAGCTCAAGAACCTTCAACCTCCTCAAATGGCAAGGGTCAGTATATCTAATCACTAATCTAAGAGCCACCTCCACAACCCAGTGGGATCATCGACCCTCAAGCCAATTGGACTAGCAGGCCTGCAAGCCCAACTAGGGAACAAGACCCAAAACAAGGTTGTTATAGGCATGTGGTATCGTATACTTGCTTAGGTACATAGTAGATATGTGGTAATCATTATACTTACCATAGACATGGCTGCCCAATACCGCCGAAATACGGCCAATTGATAACTCTCACTACAAGAAAAATACTTTTCCACAGTGTGCAATGGTTACATCCGCAGCGCGCATCGAATGCTGCACAACTCCAAGCTGTTAAAAGTTATAACTTTTCGACAGTGCACGGCTGCGTGCTGCAAATAAGTGCATCCGCAGCGCGCGACTGCACGCTGCAGATATATGCATCCGCAGCAAGCGACTACGCACTGCGGATATTTACATCCGCAGTGAGCAGTCGTCCGCTACGGATAAGTGCATCCGCAAATATCCACAGCAAGCGGTCGACTGCTGCGGATCTACTTATCCACAGTATATATTCATGTGCTGTGGATACTAATATATTTCATATAATTATAATCTCACATATATACATCTTACATAATTTTATAATACAACAAATATACCACATCACATCTTTCAAATAACAACATCCAAAACTAAAACATTTATAATATCATAAATAATCATCAACACCACAATTTACCAAAAGAACATTTCACTTACTAGCAAAAACTATTACCAACTAGTTATAAGTCTAAAATAACCAAGTAACAAAAAAAAATTACAAACTAGTTATAAGTCTAAAGTAAGTAACTCAGTCATAGAAAATTATGAACTTAGATAACCAAGTAACTGTGCTTCCTATTGCATCTTCGAGAAACAACATTTCATCATTTGGTCGAATGAGATCCAGCTTGTTCACAAATACTCTATCAATCCAAACTTTCCAACAAGCTCCACCAAGAGGAACGTGATGCACTTTTACTTTGGGATCTGTGGATGCAATTCGGTGTTCTGCAACAACTCCATCAATACTCCAATGAAGCAGCTTACATTTAGTATTATCAATGATATCTCCACGACTCAATGTCTTTAGTTGTAAATGTATAATCAAAAAAATTTGTAAGTTATATCATAAATCTGTGGCAAGGTTAGTCATCAAGACTACAGAAAATAAACTGTCAGACAAGTCATCAAGACAAACATTTCAGATATGATTTTAATCTAGAAATATAAATGAAAATCATGTCATAACACAATAAGTATTACCAAGCGGATATTATCAGTTCATCTTGAAGAAGAAAATTCATGTCCACCACTACCAGTACTCTATCTCTGCCTGGAGAATAAACTCAATGAATTGTATGATGATAGCGATAGTGAAACTGTGTGTTAAGTGCTCTAGGATTTTCTAGTTTGCTCATCCTTGTCGTGTTGCTTAAATGATATTACCATTCTAATTTGTATTTCAGAATATGATCATTCACTAGTGAGTGTGTACTGTCCAATTCAACAAACAAATATTGTCTAATGCAGCTTATGATTTAGTGGCTTATATCTAGATGAAAATTTGTTCCTTTTTTTTTTTTTGATCCTTTTCCATTAGCATCGAAATTCAACTTCCTGGAAACATAAAGAGGAGTTAATTTGGCAAATTCGAGAACTTGAAAAGCTTGAAGGATGTGCTAGTCAAGACGAAGGATTTGGTGAGCCAGTGACAAAATCATTTTCTTTGGTTCAAGAAAAGGAAATTGAAAGTAATTATATTAGCTCTGCTGTGAGCATTTCCATCAGCTTTTTTCTCATTCTTGTTACCTGAATGTTAGGTTTTTCTAAAAAGTTACCTTCCTTCAGTTAAAATAATAGTTTAGTCACTGAATAATATAAACAAAGGAATTTACAGTTGTCAAGCACTATATTTATTCTAGCTTTAAGCTATCTTTGTTTCTACCCTGTATAGGATAAGTACAAACCGCCCCACTCATTAAGTCGAATAATAGCTATCCTCTATAGGATGAGTACAGTGGTAATTGGATTTGAATGATTAAAGAATGAGTATCATACATGACCTAATTTTAATATTAATCTTTCAGGATATTCAAGATGGTAGTCAGTACCAGTTGGTAGCTTTAATCCAACATAATATTTTTCAAATTACCAAGAAACAATTGCTTTAATATAGAATTAAACAACATATTATACCAAAAAGATTATATCTTGTTACCTGAGTTGTAGTTTGTTGTTGGTTAACATTGCAAATATTGTCAATTTTTTTTGCACCATGGATATCAACACCACCATGAATATAATTGCCAATATCGCTACCAATACCACCACTAGCAACCTAATTTTACAACAAATTATATCAATTAATACTAATATCACTGACATGAATATAAAAAAATCATAATAATTAAGACTAAATGTATGTTATTTAATTACTTACTTGTTCTTGTTCATTATGTTGCCTTTGATTTTGTAAAAACAGGGTTCTCATTTCTTACATTTCTTGTTGAAGATTATACACCATATGTTCAAGATGTTTAACAGCTCCATTTTGCACAGACGTTCCAATTTTTGATGGTGTAACTCCAAATCCCATTCCTCGCACTCTACCTCGAGATTCTTTGCCAAAGACAAGGCTAATTGCATCATCAACAATATTAGTTGTCTTTAGAGATTCAGGTGGATATTCCTCAATTTTTTTTTGCAAATAACAAGATACAATAACAAAAGATATAATAACAAAAGATAACTTCATTACAAAAGATATCATCAACAATATTAATAATGACAATTAATGTATTAAAACTTTTAGATATAATAATAAAAGATAACTTCATTACTATTTTCTCGGCAACAACTTGACTAATAGGTTGTCCATTTTTCTTTGTGTGACCTTCAATCCAAACTTTTGATCTTGTAATTGGTGTATCTGTAGGACTTGCTTTTTCCTAAAGATATAGTGTTTTATAAAAATAATTAGGAAAAAATATATCTGTTAAGTATAATATAAATTTTTCATAACGTTTTAAAAAATAATAATACTTATCATAATGCTAGCCAAACGAGCATAACCTCTCCGACTCATCGTGTGAAGGTGGTTTTGATTTACCCTGATTGTTCTAAATTTTTTACTCTTTTCCTGATAAGAACAATATATTTAACATATTCATATATAATTGATTATCTATTTAAATCCATAAATATTTGTAATATAACAAAACTCATTAAGTGACTGTATAAAAATTAATACTTCTTGAAATTCAGGTGATAATGTCCTCTTCACAAATAATTCCCACTGCTCTTGATCCATAAATTCAGGCTTCAAAAAATTAAGATTTCGTGAAGTTACATTACCAGCATCAGCTTCTTGTACGAGTATTTGCAGTTTGGACTTTCTATCACGCCACAACTTAGCTAACTTTTGAAAGATAGCTTTTTTCACACTTCTCAATATTATAATTTACTTGTATATTAAGAAGCATAAAATTATATCTACTATATGTTATAAAATCAGGCTAAAAATATTCAACAACTCTTGATATTACCTGAAGACAACTCCACATTCTATTCTTCATTTCTTCATCTACGTCATTCCACCCAACTAAAATTATATTTGACATCTTATTATTTTTGCATGCTGTTATTAATAGTGCGCCAAAAATATGTGTTGTTAATGATACGCTGCGGAAAGTAATATTTGTTGTAGTGTCTATTTATTTGATGTAACACCTCATTAATGCAGAGATCATTACTGTGTTATAAATAGGGATTCCTTCTCTGTGGCACAAGTATGCTTCTCCTAACATTTAGACATCCACTTTACATCCCACATAGTTTCTTCTTCCTAGAAACTGACTTGAGCATTGGAGTGGCTATGCTAGGGATGCCTCCTGGACTACTTGCTAATGTTCACCTTCCCTGTATGTTTCTAGTAGTGTAGCAAAGCTTCTTCATACCAAGTCACCTCGCGGTCAACTTGCCAGCCAATTCACTGGTGCTCCATCTTCACCGCTCTCGGTTAGGATCAAATTTGGTGTCATCTGTGAGAACTATGCCTGATATGAGACATGAGAATGGATGACATCGGAAAATTCACTATCATCACCTTGTCGCAAGAAGACCTTGACCTATTAATAGTAGCGAACGCGCAAGTGTTGGCACAAAAACAGTAAGCAGCCAATCATCCTCTTTCAAATGCCCTAGCAATATCTGTTATGGGACCCCAAGCCATGGAGGGTAGATCGAAGCTGGAATAGCCGATCAAATTTCCTTGGGCACTAATCTAGATGACAGCAAGAGGTTCCGCTATACCGAGTAGATGTAAGTGTCCTCCTCTAGGGATACCCTGCTTGGGTCCCAAAGAAAGGCAAGGCCCCTGCTGCGAGTAGCTCGCCCCTTAGCGGCCAAATATCTCTTTTCCATGGGAATTTAGATGATAAGCTATCAAGCCATTTATAGTTCCTTTTGATTGGAGAATATGGAGGCTCGACTGCCCCCGAACATCACCTACTCAAATTTGAGAACGTCACTCTCCTACATCAGTACACAGATGGTGTTAAGTGTCTAGTGTTCTTGACGATACTCTTTGGCTTGGCACAAAGGTTGTTCAATTGGCTCCCCTCTATAGGGATCTGTCGGCCGGTAAGAGGGGATGAATTACCCTGCAAGAATACCATCTCGAGGTACTTACACCCTCGGGGCCCATTAACTACTTCAAGGATTTCAAGAAGGTTTTTCTCCAATATTTCACCAACAACAAAAGATATCATAAGATCAATATGGTTTTTTCTACCTCAAGCAGAGGCCAAAGAAGATGTTAAGGTTTCTATTATGCGGTTCAATCAAACTGCTATGAATGTTATTTCCACCACCCCATAAATATTGGTGAGCGATCTTTCCCAAGAATTGGTGGATAGAGATTTTTTCTACTCCATAATAAGGAAACCCTCCAAGTACTTTGATAATCTTGGGGGGAGGGTTGTTAAGTACATTTATGTGGAAGAGGCCCAAGCCGCTCAAAAAAAGAAAGTTGTTGCGCTTGATCCGACCTTCCCCATAGCATGTAAGGGTCCCCGGCCTCCCGCACATCACAAGGGGTCCCAATCCAGCTATTACACCCCTACCTCGGGGCTTATCAATCTGAAACACATGGAGGCTCCTTAGACCTCTTTCATCGAGCCTTGCTAGTGGATACCTTCCTTCTACGCATACCATCGGTTCAGGACCCATGATACTCAGGCATGTCATTAGTATGCCAACGATATGCTTCAGGTAGCCAACTATGGATTCCAACCCTAGTGGCCTCAAAATGTCAGACGGAATTAACAGCTGAGTGGACCTCCTAAGTCGGGTCCTTCTAACACTTTTTAGTAGACCTCGGCTCCTGAGCAGCGGAATGATCCCACCCCTGCTATAGATGAGCAACAAGAAAATCACAGTAATTCCGCTCGAGGGGGCATTGGCATGATCGTCGATGGTCCCACTAATGGGGATTCTAATAAGGCGCGAAAGACTTACACTCATCAACTCGAGATTCATGAGGTGAGGACCAATTAGGCATAGGTGTAGGGTCCCCAAATCATTTTCAGACCACAAAACCTCTAGATGCACTGATAATCAAAGTTGTCATCAACTATTTACAGAATCTTTGTCGATACAGGGAGTTCAGTAAATGTCATCTTCAAGAGTTTATTCGATCAACTGCAGATTGACATGAATGAGCTATAGCTCGTTGTGACTCCCCTATTTGGATTCATTGGCAATGAGTACAATGGCTCGGACAAATCTGACTTGCTATTCCCCTTGGAGCCCTTGATGAAAACTCGTTGATCCATATTCCTAGTGGTATATGCACCTTCTACATATAATGTTATCTTGGGAAGGCCTACATTGAATGAGTTCTGGGCAGCCATCTTCACCTACTATCAGAAGATCAAATTCCCTGTAGGTTATCAGGTTGGGAAAGTCAAAGGAAATCTGCTGGTATCACACAAATGCTACATTGATGTCATCAAGACCAAGGCACGCAAGGTTCTCAAGCTTCAGTAGGCAGGAGTCAATGCAATACATCAGGCGCCCTGGTCTGAGCTTAATGAAGATTGAGAGGAAGTACAAATACACCAAGAACGATGTCGAGAAGTATGAGCAAAAGTTAAACCCCAACAAGTATCTATTCGGGGCAAAGAGTAGTCATTTCCTTGACTATGTTGTAACCGAGTGGGGGATTGAAGTCAACCTAAGCATGGTCCAAGCACTTTGCAATATAGCTCCTCCATGGAACCTGAAGGAGAGTCAAATGTTGACTGATCAGATTACAATGCTATTCAGGTTCATCTCCTGATCATCCAATCGAAGCCTCCCTTTCTTCAAGATACTATGCCAAGCCACCAAGTTCTAATGAGACGCAGAATGCGACAAAGCTTTTGAGGAGCTCAAAGACTATCTAGCAAGCCTCCCCATCCTTGCTAAACCAGTGGCGGGAGATCCACTTTGGATATACTTATCCACTATTGAAGAAGTTGTTGGGCTTGTTTTAGTGAAGCAGTGTAACATTAAGTAGTAATGGGTGTATTTTTTTTAGCCATTTATTAAAAGATGTTGAATGTCGCTAAATTGCTCTAGAGAAATTGGCATTTGAACTAGTCTTATCGGCTCGACTATTAAGATCATTTTTCCTCTCTCACCCAATCATAGTCCTCACCAATGATAGCTTTCACCCTAGTATTAGGATGGTTGCTCATAGATGCTCAATGATAGTTTTGGAGATGATTTTTATAGAGTCCATTAAGTTTATTTCTTTACTACATAGTTGGTTAATTATGCATTTTGTTATTTTCTATTCCAATGTCTACATGATGTTACTTTATCAGGTGAGTTTGGTAGTCATGTCATGGTTATAATAGATTGGTACAACCTGGTGTACTTTTCTTTAATTTTATTTATGATGTTTTATGCAAGGATAAATATTGTCTGAGCAAAGAGACTATCTCTCAAATAGAGATGGAAGTCTTCAGGTTGTGACAATATTTTAGAGATAATCTTCTTGCTCGGACAATATTCATCTCTACATCAAAAATCATAAATAATACCCAAAAAGGATATACCACGAACATAAATATGCAATATTTTATTAAATGATGTAGAAGAATGTTACAAAATGTTTGCCTCAAAACAATAACTCTATTATACTCATAACATAACTAACAAACTGACCTTATAAATTAACCTCATACAAACAATGGAATAGAAAATATCAAAATAACAAAATACATAAGTAACCACTTATGTAGAAAAGAAATACATTGAATGAACTCTATAGAAATTATCTCCAAAATTATTGCTGAGCATCTTTGAATAACCAGTTGTAATATTGACCTAATTTCAAAAATCATCTAAGTCTACGAATTTAGAATTCAAAAGAAAAGGAAGTGAACACAATGTACAAAATGGAAAAAGGAAAGACATGCATGAAAATAAAATCTAAGAGGTCGACAACATAAGAGATGATTTATATTTTTTTAGCACCATTTGATTATATCTCTTTCTCGCCATTCATCTTTTATGCTCTTCTTAATTAATTTCATAAGTTCTACTTAATTTTTTATTTTCAACATTACACACATTATAGTCTTATTTTATTCGAAAACTCAACATAATTTATTAAGTGTGTAAACAACATACAATACACCCATCAAGGATATGTTGTATAAGTAAAGATGAGCAACCTGCAATCCACCTAATACAAATATATCATGTAAAAATAAAGGTGCTCATAATCCACCCAAGAAGAATGCATTGTATATGAGAGTCAATGATCCATAATCTACTCATAACGAAATGCATCGTATATATGCACCTATAAATACATAGATGGGGTGAACTGCTCACAATTCACATAATACGAAATACATAATGTGTGTATGTATATATAGGGTGAAAGACCCACAATCCACCTAAAATGAATCTCACACAAGAATAAGTTTAATGACCCACAATCCATCCAGTGAGGAAAAATCATCTCAATTTAGCTGAATCATATGAACGCATGAAAAGACTCAAAAGTGTAGAAAAGAAAAGAGAGAAAACTAGGACAACCTTCATTATATGCGTCTAATGAAAAGTTACACAATAAGATGTTTATATAGTACTTAGGTTAAATACCAAGAACAAGAAAAAAGACTAATCTACCCTTAATAGCTAATAAATAGAAAAACCTAATAATAATAATAATAATAGTATAATTTAACATGTCTTCTCAAACTCATGATACTATAACTAGAAGCATTGAGAGTTTGTTGGACAAGAATTTTAAGCATGAAGCAGAATGTACCTTGGTAAACATGTCATCAATCTATAGATTAGATGAAAGGAATGTCAATGTGATGATGCCAAGCTAAAGATGATGACGAGTGTGGCAATCAATTTCAATATATTTCGTCTGCTCATGAAAAACTAAATTACGTGCAATTTGAATAGCAATCTTATTATCACAATATAATCGAGTAGGTTGATTAAGAGAGATACTCATATCCGCAAGCAACTAACACAACTAAACTATCTCACAAGTAGTTAAGGTCATAGTACGGTACTCAGCTTCTGTAGAAGATCTAAAAATAACATATTATTGTTTACTCTTCTAGGAAATGAGGGAATCACTAAGACAAACACAGAAGTCAGTGGTATATTTGCAATTTGTAGGATCACCCGCCCAATCAACATTATAGTATACACATAGCTCTAGAGATGAAATAAAAGGTTTTGAAATTGAGTGCCCCAAAGATACTTGAGAATACGAAGAATAGTAGCCCAATGAACTGAAGTTGGTGCAGTGGAAAATTGAGTAACCACATGAACAACATGTGCAATATCAAGATGAGTCACGGCGAGATAAACCAAGCTCTCAATAATAGTTCGGTATAAACTAGGATCCGATAAAGGTGGGTCATCAGATAGAGAATACCGAGCATTAATCTCAATAGGAGCATCAACAACTCTATTATTAGTGAAACATGCATGTTTAAACAAATCAGATATATACTTTGATTAGGATAAAAGAAATCCTTTTGGAAAATAAGCGACCTCAATGCTAAGAAAATAACATAGAATACCCAAGTCTTTCTTAGCAAATCATTGAGCCAACTCAGACATTAAGGAAGCAATGCCATCAGAATGATCACTGGTAATAATCATGTTATCAACATATAACAATAAAAGAATTCGACATGCACTTTACATTAGACAAATGTAAATGAATTATGATTAGTAGGATGGAAACTAAGAGAAGTAATCATTGTAGAGAATTTCTCAAACCAAGCATGAGATCATTGTTTGAGATCATAAAGTGCTTTACAAAGCCTGCAAACTTCACTAGGTTGGTGTGAAATACTAGGAGGAGGTGCTATATGAACTTTTTAATGAAGATCATCATTTAGAAATGCATTCTTGAAATCCATCTGAGATATTCTCCATTGACAAACAAAAGCAACAACAATCAGAGTATGAATCATCATCATTTTTGTAATAGAGGCAAATATTTTCTCATAATCCATGTCATACTCCTAAGAATTATCTTTAGAAACAAGTTAAGCTTTATATCATTCTATAGATCAATCAAATTTAGTTTTGATCTTATATACCTAACGAGATTCAATGGTGTGTTTTCCTAGTGGCAATGGTATCAAATCCCATGTATGAGTCTTATGCAGCATAGTTCATTCTTTAGCCATAGCATTCCAAAGTGGATTGCGAACAATTTCTCTATAGGAGACAACTTAGAAAGACAATGAACAAATACAACAAATGAAGCAAAAGAATAAGAATAATAAGAGTAAGCAAAATCTGGTAGTTTAATTGACTTACGAACACGAGTGGATTGGCGACGATGGAAAGAATGATCATCCACAATCTTAAGAGATAATTGATTATGGCAGAAGGAGTAGCACGTGGAGTAGATGTCTCAGAAACTAAAGTATCAGATTCAGTTAAACTACCAATAGGAGCTGCGAGTGAAGCTTCCTTAGTGTCGGTATTGAAAAGATCAATGCAAAATAGATCTAACTTTGTAATGTGAACTAGCCGAAATAAAAAAGAATGGAATGATAAAAAAACACACATGATGAGAGGCATATAATTTATGACTAACGGAATCAAAACAACGATATCCTTTTTGACCAATACCATAACCCAAAAAGATACACAGAGTAGACTAAGTGGCTACTTTATTACGCTCGACATATGGACGAAGGATTAAGCAAATACAACCAAAACACGCAATGAGGAATAAGCAAGAGTGTACCTATAGAATTTTTCAAAAGGTGACTAGCCTAAATTTTGTGAAGTTGAAATTCTATAAATTACATGAGCAACGGTAAAGATTACTTCCCCCTAAAAAATACTAGGAACATTGACAGACAATAAAAATGAATGGGTTGTTTCAACAAATGCTTGTGTTTTTGTTCATCCACATTATTCTATTCATATCTGTACATGAGGTTTGATGAATAGTAGCATCAAAAGAAAGTAAACATGAAAAATCATTTAAAGTGCATTCACTGTCCAAATCACAATGAAAGAACTTTATGATACAAGAATATTGAGTTTTCACAAGAGCTCTAAAGTTATTGAAATTGGTAGCATCAGACTTGTGTTTCATAAGATAACCCCGTGTAACGAGTGCCAGTCATCAATAAATAAAACATAATACCTTGACTCCCTCCCCCTCCCCCCATCCCCCCTTGTAGGAATGGTAGAGGGCCCCCACACATCAGAATGTATAAGATCAAATAGAGCAGAAGAAAGAGAAGACTTTTATAAAATGGTAAGGCAAACAATTTGGCTAGTAAACCACTATAATCATAAATATCATAACTTTATAAAAGTGTTAATACTCTTGTAGAAACTAAAAATTACAAATGAGACACTGACACATGATCTAAACGAGAATGTTAGAAATAAAAATTAGAAGATGAATGATTCAAACGAAAAGATGATAAATTCATACTCAAAGCTACAACATATGGTACTTTGCGTTGATCCAAAACATAGAATCTGTTGGGGTTGCAAGGCTGTAAATATAGTCCCATATCGAAAATACATGGGAAAGATCATAGGCTTATAAGGAAAAAAGATATCTCCATTTGCATGAGGCCATTTGGGAAAGCCTAAGAGCAAAACCATGAGGTCTTAGGCCCAAAGTGGACAATATCATACCATTGTGGAGATATCCAAATCCCTTTCGGTCCTAACAATTGGAATCAGAGTCAGGTCGCTCTTCACCAGACTAATCGCCGAAAGAAGCACGAGCTAGAGTCATGATTCAGATCTAACCATGTGGGTTAAGCCTTGAATAAAGGATGTGTGGGCTCCCGTGTCTTGATCAAGAGGAGCAGACACTAGGAAGAGAAGTCCTAGTTGCGGCTAGGCCATAAAGTCCTAATAGGTCAGGTAGACCGAGGGGCAGAAATGTTGGATCGGGTTGGACCGACTAAAGGGGGTGAATAGACGATAAAAAAATTAAAATGGAAGGCACTCGTCTTTTAAAAAAACTTGGTCGCAACTAAGAACGTTGCTTCCAAGGCAGTGGACGCTCAATAAAACTCTCCTTGTGGCGGAGAAGCCTTACAAAAATAGCACGCTAGACTTTTAGAGATTTTACAAGAATAAATTAATGATTGATCTCTAAAGCAAAAACTCTAAGCCTATTTATAGCCTAAGAGAATAAATCTGGATTTTTGATTGCTGATGAATTTTCTCTTGGTCTTTGATCCATGGATGTAATTTGGATGGTTGATATTGGATGGGATTAAACTGCATCCATTGGATCTGATTAAAGGATAAGGTTATCCTTTAAGAGATAAAGTTTAATTAAAACTTTGTCTTCTCCTCGCAACAGCTAAATGACTTTATCTTCTGCTCGCAACAACTTTAACCACATCGCTTACTCATCCCAATTGGTAAGTATGGAGATATATGCTTGTGAGATTCAAGGTTCTAATCTTCATAGCAACAAATAAATATCTTTTTTTCGGGCGCCTGGTTTGACTTGGACAAACTGACCAGTCTTTTCGTTCTTTGTCCTCTAGGTGATTTCTGGCCAACCGGAGTTAGGCTCACCCGAACCTGACTTCGACCTTTCGCCCCTCGAGCATCCTTCCTCTCAGCTTCTCGTCCCTCTGACACCGCGTGCGTCCTTCTTGCTCCACCAGGTTACTCTTCCGCAGCTTCTACGCCCCTCGGATTGTACCGAGCCCGTTGGCTCACTTCCCCGCACAATCCTTCTCATCCTCTACGTCTTACGCTCGACTTCCTCCATACCTAAGCTCCTGCACACTTAGCAGAGAGATTAAATACACCAGGACCTAACTTAAATCAGTTGATCACATCAAACCAACCAGGGGTACTTACAATCTCCCCCTTTTTGTTGTGCATCAATCCGAGTTAAGTTAAGGTAAACAAAATAAAAAAAACATGCATAATAATGCAAACAGTGTAAGTTCAAAAAAATTTTAAATTTAGAGTAAATTAAAAGTCTATGTTGGTGCAGGAAGCACCAGATCGAACCTTGTTTTGATATTGGCAAAGGATTCAAAGTTAAGGGTTATTTGTTGTCTAACAATGCTGCTTGAGAGTGCAGGAAACAAAGTCCTAGCGAAGGGCTGCTAGGCACCTGACGATGGGCTGTCAGGAAACCAAGTCCTGGCGAAGGGTTGCTAGGCGAAAACCAAGTCCTGGCGAAGGGCTGCTGGGCGAAACTCAAGACCTGGCGAAGGGATGCTAGGCGAAAACCAAGTCCTGGCGAAGGGCTGCTGGGCGAAACTCAAGACCTGGCGAAGGGCTGCTGGGCAAAAACCAAGTCCTGGCGAAGGGCTGCTGGGCGAAACTCAAGACCTGGCGAAGGGCTGCCGGGCAAAAGTCCAACTGGAGGATCCGGTTGGCACCAAGTAAATTCTCCCGAGAGGAGTAGGTGAGGACGCGTTCCCCTTGAGGGAACATTAGGCGTCGGTTCGACCTAGGGCTCCATTTTGGAGACCAAAGTCAGAACCAAGACAGCTAAGGCTGTATAAACTAACATAATATTTGCTGTTTTGGACTAACCCTGGATGCAGGACCGAAGGACTGTGTATCTGCAGCTCAGAGAGCCTCAAAGGAGTGAGGCAGTAGCTGGGCAGGGCGCCCCGAAGTTTCCGGGCGCCCCCAGAGTCAACCCAAGTCAGCAGACCAAGAAAAAAGCTCCGACAACAGCATTTCGGGGCGCCCCAGTTGTTCCGGGCGCCCCACGCGCTTCGGGCGCCCCGCGTGTCGCGGGCGCCCCTAGTGCCACGCCAACTATCAGCTGCCCTCGCGAAGCCAAAGGATGAGGCTTTGACCGGTCAACCCGGGCGCCCCGCGCGCTCGGGGCGCCCCGCGCGCTCGGGGCGCCCCGCGCGCTCGGGGCGCCCCGCGCGCTCGGGGCGCCCCGCGCGCTCGGGGCGCCCCGCGCGCTCGGGGCGCCCCGCGCGCTCGGGGCGCCCCGGTCAAAGCTGATCCCGAAGATGAAGAGATCAGCCTTGACCGAAGCAATCACCGGATCGGAAGCCACGTGGGGGGCGCCCCCGTCGACCAGGGCGCCCCCAGGCCCTATATAAAGGGCCCTCGACCTCCTTCTTCAAAGCATCAATTACTGCGACACTTCTGCGCTCTTCTGCTTCCGCGACACGCTCCAGAAATCTTCCAACTCGAGCTGACGACGTCCCGCTGCTCCGAAACTTCGATCTACACCGGACGTCGGTAACGAAGAGATGTATTTAAAGTTTACTAAACTGTTCTTGTTATAATCTTTCTTGTAAACTTTTATGAACCTATAGAATTGCCCGCAGAAAACGGTCAACGACCGTGGGCCTTGGAGTAGGAGTCGACCCAGGCTCCGAACCAAGTAAACCGACTGTGTTTGCATTGTTCTGTTTTTCTTTTATTTCCGCTGCGCACCCGCTCTTTTTAAATCCGAACGATTTGCGACATTCACCCCCCCTCTATCGCATCTCTCGATCCAACAAGTGGTATCAGAGTGGGGTAGTTCAAACTTGGTGCAACCACCAGTTTGAAAGTTCTTTCGGATTTACAAATTTTTTAATTTTATTTCTTTTCTTTTTGTTAATCAACGCAACTCAATCTCGTTCGCCTTTTATTTTATATAAATAATATCTGTAGGTGGATTTAAAAAATCCTTACGCCTTTTTCAATTTTGAATTTTCATATTTTCACCATAAGTCTGAATTGATAAAACAAACAATTTTTGAAAATTTGTCATAAACTTTTTTATTATTATTTTAATATTATTTTTTCTCGAAAATCGTGCTACCTTAATCTGAGCAAATTTTTTCCAAACATTAAAGTCTTACTTTTTATCATCAAAATTGGTAAAGTAACATTTTCAAAATTTTGACATAAATTTTTTATATCAGTCTGCCTCGAAATCCGTGCAATAGTTTTTATTAGGCTAATTTTTCTCTCTCTCCCGCACTACTAATCCAAGACCAAGTCTTGGTACATTTCGGTTAATTCTGTTGTGTGCAAGGGTTTTTAAATGGCCAATCGAGAATGGAACAGCATTCATCCACCTCTCTTCTCCGGTGAAAACTTCAATTCTTGGAGAAGTCAAATGGAGTTCCATCTAACGACCCATATGGACATATGGATGATCATTCAAATAGGGTTCCACCCCCTACAGAAGATGGACTATCAATTGCATGGGACAAACTGGATGAACCAACCCTCAACCAAATTGAGACTGATGCAAGAGCAACTGCAATTCTTCAATGCGGTCTAACCAACGAACAACTCAAGCTAGTCGGTTCATTTGGATGTGCTAGAGAAATTTGGGAGAAATTGATCAATCTTCATCAAGAAATCTCAGATGAAGAAGAAGATCAGGTAAGTTATCTCGCACTCTCGGTCCAAGCACAGACAGCCGAGTCAGAGTCTGAACCTGAACCCAGAGTCGAAATCGAACCAACAGAATCAGACGACGAACTGACTGAGATGGTAACCAATTTCAAATTCTTTTCTAAATTAGAATTAAATAATCAAGCTGATACTGCAATGGTCGAGGAAGGTATAACTTTTGCAGGGAAAACTCCAAGAGAACCACCAAAGAAGGAGCTTCAACCGGTACCCAAGTCCGACTCAGACACGGAATCAAAAGATGAATTTAGATCCGAGACCGCAACAATTAAGGGGGAGATTCCTAATAAGGAATCAAAAGGTAAAATTACAAAATTGAATTTTAAAAATCATATAATTTGTTACATATGCAGGGAGAGAGGGCACTACCAAACTAAGTGTCCTACTCGAAAGATTCAAACGATACCACCGACGGCGACAAAGGAACGAGCTCCAAAAGCACGAAAGAACAAGAGTCGCATCCAATGCTTCAAGTGTCAGGAGGTTGGGCATTACAAAGAGGAATGCACAGATAAACGTTACAAAGATCCAGGGCAACCAACCAAAATGGGTAACTGTAATTTACATCCAAATCCACTCTTTACCTTGAATACTGATAGATTAATTAATCTCCCTTGGTCAAATTTAGATATGGATGCATGCTTAGATAACTTAATGAAATCATGTATATTAGCAAAGTCAAAATTCAAAATGTTAAGACAAAAAAATGAGACTTTGAAAATTAAAATTGATATACAAGAAAAACTGATTAATAATTTTGCAAACTTAGAAAATCCAGAAATTTCTCCTCACTATGACATTATCTGAAGTTTTGTTTTGGCTATTCATAGGACTAGATAGCTTAAGGACTTAACCAATTACTTGAAATTTGAAAACATAGTATTGGGAGGAGGTGAGATGATAGTACGTTGGGGAAACCAACTCTAATAAGATCAAGTCTACTTGGTCTCTTTAGACTGGTGAAACCAGCCGAAGCTACCGATCCAAGACCCAAGCTAGTTAGACCAGAAAATGACCTAATTTAATTTGAAAATGAAATTTCATTAAAAGGCTTTGTCAAGGAAAGGGTGGATGATCCCATAAGGCTACGGCCAAAGAAGGCCTAGTGCCTCGCCAAGACCTGGAAGCCAATTTCTGAAATTCAAATTCAAATTATCTTTTGTCAAATTCGAATCTAACACAAATTTCAAATAATTATAAATTCTAATCTATTTTCAAAATTTCTATTTTTCAAACTTATTCTGTTTCAAAAATCACTTAATCAGTGTTCAAAATTTCTGCTTTCTAAACTTATTTTTTTTTTAAATCTGTTTTCAAAATTAAATAACTTTTTTCAAAATAAATGAAAATTCCTTTTCAAAATTAATTTTTACCTTCAAACCTGTCTCACAAAGAACTTTTAAGGTTAACTGTTTGAAAATCCTAAATTGGGTGAGACAGGAAAATTAAGTTCAATTAAAATTTCTTTTATGTTGTGTTTTAATTCAGAGGATAATTCCAACATAGTCAAACCATGATTAACATAGTCAAAACTTAGTCAACTGAGTCAAACATGGTCAAACCTAGTCAACACTGAGGTCTTAGATAAAGTCAGTCTATATCGGATACAGGGGGAGTTCTTCTTAATGTTTTTTTTGATTTCTCAAAATCCTTATGCTTTAAAACTTATTTTCATCTCAAAATAAGGCTTTCAAAAGTTGATTCAAAAACCTTAATATATTACTATCGCTTTGGAAAAATTATTATCATTTCAATTTTTTTTAAACTGTGTTATTATTCCAAATTGAGTTTTCAAAAATTTATCTCCTTGAAAGTTATCATACTCAGAAGATTGTTCAAAAGTGCTTCTTTTGATCTTGACAAACCCTAAAGACACAGAGGAAAGGTCCACTTCATGATCTTCAAGGACTCCTAGGATGTGTCAAATTAAGGGGGAGTCTAAGTCAAAAGAAAAACTTTAGAAAAAGTTTCTTTTTACTTATGTCTTTGTTAAACAGTTCTTTCTAATCTGACTCAAACCTTAAGACTCAAAGGAAGAGTACTTGTGGTCAACAAGCTTCCCAGGACTGAGTCAAATTTAGGGGGAGGTCAAAATTAAAGGAATTATTTAATAACATGCTTTATTTCAAACTCTTGCAAAAATCTAAGTTTTTTCAAAATACTATTTGTTAGAATTTGTGTGACTTATGAAATTGTTTTCGAAATAACATTTACTTGAGGTTGAAAATTTCCAGGACACTTAGGAAATTTCCTTGTAGTTAACAAGGTTTCCTAGGATTGTGTCAGACTGGAAAAGAAACCTAGTCAAGTGAAATATTTTGTTTTAAAAAAAAAACTAATACTTTTCTAAAAGTACGTATGTATTTCAAATCATAATTTATCTCAAAAGTACTTGAAAAATCTTTTCAAAACTCTTTTTCGAATTTTTTTCCAAATACAAAATATTTTTTTTTGCATAATACTCTTCAAAATGGACTTAATCTGGAAATTTAAGCTTTTGCTATGCTTTTAAGAGTTATACCAAGTATTTTTATGTTTTCAAAACTCATAAGCTCTGATACACAATTTATTCTCAAAACTTCTTTCAAAACATATTTCAAAACACAATTTCTTTTCAAAAATTATTTCTAAGTACTTAAGTATTTAACGAGTATTTTTTTACTTAATTTTCTCAATCAAGTACTTGACACTTAATTTTCAAATTCTTCTAAAAAGTACTTGCTCCAAAGTTTAAAAACTTGTTAAGCCTGAAAAATCCTTTTCTTGAAAATTTTCTAAGCGTGAAAAATTTCTTGAAAAATTTTCTAAGTAAAGTTTCCTTTTCCAAAAAAATTAAAATTTTTTTTGAAACTTGGAAATTTTGCCTAAGTAAATTTTTTTTGCCTTATAAAAAGTTGTAAATTTTTTTAAGCCTGAAATTTTTTCATAACGGTAAATTATCTAAGTGTAAAAAGTTTTGAAAATGCTTTTACTCGATTCTTGAAAAATACTTTGTCAAAAACATAAAGCACTTAGAAAAACTCATAAATCCCTGTTAGATACCTTGTTCACCCATGCTTGTTTTTGATATATGTCAAAGGGGGAGGAAAGGTCAAAGTTAAGTTAATTATTCAGGGGGAGAATGAGCATGAGAAATTTTTTTTCTTTTCACTGTTCAAATTACATTTGGGTTTAGACTGTTACGAATTGATATGTTTTATTAGTCTTAACCTTTATGCTTAAACTGCTATCTTTTTCCTTAACTTTGAATTGTGTTGCCATAATCAAAAAGGGGGAGATTGTTGGTGCAGGAAGCACCAGATCGAACCTTGTTTTGATATTGGCAAAGGATTCAAAGTTAAGGGTTATTTGTTGTCTAACAAAGCTGCTTGAGAGTGCTGGAAACAAAGTCCTAGCGAAGGGCTGCTAGGCACCTGACGATGGGCTGTCAGGAAACCAAGTCCTGGCGAAGGGTTGCTAGGCGAAAACCAAGTCCTGGCGAAGGGCTGCTGGGCGAAACTCAAGACCTGGCGAAGGGCTGCCGGGCAAAAGTCCAACTGGAGAATCCAGTTGGCACCAGGTAAATTCTCCCGAGAGGAGTAGGTGAGGACGCGTTCCCCTTGAGGGAACATTAGGCGTCGGTTCGACCTAGGGCTCCATTTTGGAGACCAAAGTCAGAACCAAGACAGCTAAGGCTGTATAAACTAACATAATATTTGCTGTTTTGGACTAACCCTGGATGCAGGACCGAAGGACTGTGTATCTGCAGCTCAGAGAGCCTCAAAGGAGTGAGGCAGTAGCTGGGCAGGGCGCCCCGAAGTTTTCGGGCGCCCCCAGAGTCAACCCAAGTCAGCAGACCAAGAAAAAAGCTCCGACAGCAGCATTTCGGGGCGCCCCGGTTGTTCCGGGCGCCCCGCGTGTCGCGGGCGCCCCTAGTGCCACGCCGACTATCAGCTGCCCTCGCGAAGCCAAAGGATGAGGCTTTGACCGGTCAACCCGGGCGCCCCGCGCGCTCGGGGCGCCCCGGTCAAAGCTGATCCCGAAGATGAAGAGATCAGCCTTGACTGAAGCGATCACCGGATCGGAAGCCACGTGGGGGCGCCCTCGTCGACCAGGGCGCCCCCAGGCCCTATATAAAGGGCCCTCGACCTCCTTCTTCAAAGCATCAATTACTGCGACACTTCTGCGCTCTTCTGCTTCCGCGACACGCTCCAGAAATCTTCCAACTCGAGCTGACGACGTCCCGCTGCTCCGAAACTTCGATTTACATCGGACGTCGGTAACGAAGAGCTGTATTTAAAGTTTACTAAACTGTTCTTGTTATAATCTTTCTTGTAAACTTTTACGAACCTATAGAATTGCCCGCAGAAAATGGTCAACGACCGTGGGCCTTGGAGTAGGAGTCGACCCAGGCTCCGAACCAAGTAAACCGACTGTGTTTGCATTGTTCTGTTTTTCTTTTATTTCCGCTGCGCACCCGCTCTTTTTAAATCCGAACGATTTGCGACATTCACCCCCCCTCTATCGCATCTCTCGATCCAACAGTCTACCCCTTAACTTAACCCTATTTCTCCCCCTTTGATCACATCAAAAAAAGGGGAATCATAATTAGGGATGAAAAAAAATTGAATTTTTAGAATTTTTTTTTAAAATTATAGTCCTACTCTCCCCCCTTCGATACCAAAATATTTTTCTATCAAATTTTGAAACAATTCATAAAAAAAATCGAATATCTATAAAAAAATTTGAATATTTTCATCAAAGTCGAAGAGAAAGATATGAGTTTGGACAAAAACTTTTCAGCTTTACATTTGTTCATCAAGTCTAAAAATAAATAAAAAAATAGATACGAGTTTTTGAAGAATAAATATTAAAAAAATATGAAAAATACTTCAGAAAATTTTAAAAAAATTATAATAAGTTCTTTTCACTATATCTGAATCATGAAAAATTAGATCTATGAAAATAAATTATTTATCTATTTCAAAATTTTAATTTCAAATTTTGACCAAAAAATCATAAAAACAAAAAATATTTGAAAAATTTTGAAAAATTCTCAGTAGATGGACAACATAATTGTGCAAAAAAAAAAGGATATAATTTTTGAAAAAAAAATCTGCACATAAATAATAAAAAACTTATCAGTTTAAAATAAATTTTGGAACCCAAAATTAATTCCTGTCTACAGGATTAATTAAAAACTTAGGTGGAATATAACTTTTGGGTACCTTTTTAAATTGACCCTTATGGTTTTAGAATACCAATTTAAATTATCAGGAAAGCTATTTTTCTTTTGACGTAAATAGGCAATATCAATTTCTTATTTTTGTACTAAGTTTTTCAAATTATCATTTTCATTTTTCAAAATATCAGAAGAGGATGTAAGTGTTAATTCATTTTTTATTTTTTAATTTTCTTTTTCTAATCTACAATTAGATTTGAGCAAGACTTTGACTCCAGCATATAATTGATCATGAGGAAGAAAATAAACCTCACTTACTAGGTCGCTTTCGAAAAGTGAGGTTCCTACTTCATCGTCACTTTCTTCTGACGTTTCTCCCCCTTCATCAGTGCTTCCTTCTTGATGGTTTGCCATCAGCACAAGTCCCACGTATTCTTGACCTTCCGACTCCTCTGATGAGGACTCGTCCCGAGTGGCCTTCAGTTTTGCCTCTGAGGTACTTTCATGCAATTCCAGGAATTTCTCCCAGAGCTCTTTTGCCGAGTTGTAATTCTCGATACGGTTGACTTCTTGCGCGGGAAGAACGGCTAGCAGATGAAATTCAGCTTTGCCGTTTGCTATAAAGTCTGCTTGCTCCTTCTTGGTCCATGACTCTATTTCTTTATCCTTGTCATTGTTGTCTTTGGAGCTAAAAACTCATTTTTCATAATTAGTAGCAATTCAATATCAGTTTTAAAAAATACCTGTATTTGGCACTTCCACATTGCGAACTCCCCCTCAAATTTCGACGGGTAGATTACGGCTCCAACCATTTTCTCAAAATTGCTGCAGTCGACGGTTAGTCCTTCTGCGACGAACTTAGCTCTGATACCACTTGTTAGATCAGGTTGGACCAGCTAGAGGGGGTGAATAGACGGTAAAAAAAAATTAAAATGGAAGGCACTCGTCTTTTAAAAAAAACTTGGTTGCAACTGAGAACGTTGCTTCCAAGGCAGTGGACACTCAATAAAACTCTCCTTGTGGCGGTGAAGTCTTACAAAAATAGCACGCTAGACTTTTAGAAATTTTACAAGAATGAATTAATGATTGATCTCTAATGAAAAAACTCTAAGCTTATTTATAGCCTAAGAGAATAAATCTGGATTGTTGATTGTTGATGAATTTTCTCTTGCCCATTGATCCATGGATGTAATCTGGATGGTTGATCTTGGATGGGATTAAACTGCATCCATTAGATCTGATTAAAGGATAAGGTTATCCTTTAAGAGATAAAGTTTAATTAAAATTTTGTCTTCTGCTCACAACAGCTAAATAACTTTATCTTCTGCTCGCAACAACTTTAACCACATCGCTTGCTTATCGCAATCGCTAAGTATGGAGATATATGCTTGTGAGGTTTGAGGTTCAAATCTTCACAACAGCAAATAAATCTCTTTTTTTTCGGGCACCTGGTTTGACTTGGTCAAACTGACCAATCTTTTTGTTCTTTGTATTCTGGGTGATTTCCGGCCAACTGGAGTTAGACTCACCCGAACCCGACTCTGGCCTTTCACCCCTCGATCATCCTTCCTCCCGACCTCTTGTCCCTCAAACACCGTGCACGTCCTTCTCGCTCCACCGGCGTACTCTTCCGTAGCTTCCGCATCTCTCGAATTGTACCGAGCTCGTCGGCTCACTTCCCCGCACAATCCTTCTGGTCCGCTACGTCTTACGCTCGACTTCCTCCATATCTATAAGCTCCTTCACACTTAGCAGAGGGATTAAACACACCAAGACATAACTTAAATCAGTTGATCACATCAAAACCAACCAAGGGTACTTACAAGAAAGTCCTGAAGGTTGAGGATCAAACATCAAACGGAAAGGGTTTCCGAATCCTCCTTGCCTACGACCTATCTCAATCAGGCTATGAGATCGCGAGTCCTAAACATAACAATTAGATAATAAAAGAGATTAGGTATTCAAACTTACATAATTGACTAACAAAAATAAGATTTAAAGTAAGACTCATAATATAATAAACATCAGTAAGAGATAAACAAGACGTAACAATTGAACCAACACCTAGTAATGACATAGGAGTACCATTAGCAGTCACAAGAGATATAGATAAACCAGGATAAAAAGAAATAAAAAATGATAAATTAGGTGACATATAATGGGAGGCACCAGAGTCCAAAACCTACATGATGAAGATATACCTGAAATACCAAACGATGACAAACCTATATGAGAGGAAGATGACATGGAAGAAGATTGTGAAGCAAGGAACTGTTGAAACTGCTCAAGCATATACGGATCCAGGAGGGGGCAACCACTACATTACTAGACTGAGGTAGTTGATATGGAAACTATTGTGGTTGATTACTTGGTTTCCATGAATTATTCTAATATAGCAATGATAGTTGTTGAGGTCAATGCTGCTGATACTATTGCTGCGACGGTCATTTCTGCTACTGTGGTGGTTTGTCTTTGTTCAATAATAATGGGCACTGAGACTTCCAGTGTCCCTTGTCTTTGCAATGAGCACACTCATCACTAGAAACCGTCGAAGTCGACTTATTTTTGTTATGAGGTGGAGGCCAATGTGGTGCTACAAAAATTGATTGCGTAGATGGTGCAATAGCCCCCTTATCAACTTGAGACTTAAGGCGAATCTGTTAAATATTGTAAAATAAATATCTGGTCCAAAATTTTTTTCGATATTATTGGATAAGTTTTAGGGTTTTTGGGTCTACAAACAAAGTTTAAGAGGTTTTATTGTTAAAACCCAACACTTAAAAGGGGTTAAAAGGAAGAAAGCCCAAATTTTGAGGGTCTAGATTAGGTTGTTGGAAATTAGAGGGGCTTAGTGCTTAAAAGCCATAAGTTGAGGGCTTAGTTAGGATTGACCAGACTTGGTGGGATTATTTGCAAAACCTCCATAACTTACATCCCGTTTTCCCCTTTCCTCTCTTCATGTCGATCACCACCGAATCAAGCCCTCGCCTTCGTGCGATCGACTCCACAACTGAACTTGTCTTTTGCCTCCTTTTTGTTTTCTCTCCATGTGAGCTTCCTTATCCCTAATTTGGAGTGGATTTGGGTGTTCTTTCATTCGCTACTCGATCGAGCATTTTCTCCTCATGGGCATGGCTGATCGGGGAGGGTGGCTACTGACCCAGCCACCGGTGACTCATCGTGTGGTATGGATCCAACCCTAGGTATGGTGTTTCTTCCTTGGATCTAGTGGTTTTGGTTGTTTGAGATTGCCATGGAAGTGTTGATGAGATCACTAACCCCTTAGCCTATTTCCTCCTTATGGCTATTCTGTAGGGGTAGATTGGGGGATTGGTTCCACAGGTTTGGAGTTCGGTACTTCGATCAACGTAGCACTACAGGTAAGGAATTCATGTTGTATTGTTCTTGATTGATAGATGTGGATTTAGCAAGAACTTGTGAATTCAATTGGATTTTCTTTGGCTAGGTTTTATTGTTGTGAGGATTGTGATGGGGATTTGAATGGGATTGATTCATTGAATCTCATGTAGCATAACTTGGAGATGATATGAGATCTTGAACATAGATAAGTGTAGCTCTATTTTCTATTTTGCTTGGAGTAGTTTTCTTTGGATTCGTGTACTTCAATAGCGAACAGATTGTGTAATTTCTATTCTTGCTATGTCTTTTGGTTTTGTTTCTAAAGCAGCTGATAGATTGTATATGGGTGATTGAATCTTTCAATTTTTGCTCCATGTGAAGTTGTGTTTTGAATTTGGCTGAACTTTTTGTCAAGAGTTTGTTGGATTGCAGCTTGATATGCGTGAGCTATAGAGTGGGTTTGGTTCTATGGATTGTAATTGTGTTCTTGTGATTAGGTGTTTTGATGGAAAGTAGTTGTGAATTGTTTGAGAATATTTTGTTCTTGGTTCTTCCTTGCCATAAGCTCCACTTGGAAGTTTTGATCATGAAAGCGGAAATAATTTAGCAATTGCTTAATTGTGATGGTGACATATCGCCGAGAGCATGATGAGGTGAGGGTAGATTTGTTTTATTTTTAAAATTAACTTATATTAGAAGTTAGAATGATTGGGTCAGGGTTAGCCTATTCAGGTAAGCTAGTCTTAACCTTGAATCAACTCGATTTGTAAACTACCATGGGATGGCTAAAGGATCAAACCTAATATCCAATGTTAGGTTAATTTGGATACGACTTGTTATTTAGTTTTGTTAGTATCATTTATTAGAGTAGCTAAAAACTATGCTAACGATCATCGACTCCCTTGTGGTCTGAGCCTATCGCCAGTCACATCAGGATCTATACATACTACCACTCAAGGGTTAGTGGTTATCAGATGGTGAGTGTGCAGTTGCCCTGTGTTGCTCATCTTGGTCGCTCATGGGTTAATGGTTTCCGGAGCATGGTAGTAGGAAGGGATCCCTTCTCGTTCCGGTGACACGAGGAGATGGGAGCGAGTCTCCCCCATTACTTGGGGTAGGAGAGTGCCCTCCACCAGCATCCTATCCACTCGATCACTCAGGAGTAGTGATGTCAGGGTGCGTACATTTGTCACAACACTACCTATTCGGCTGATTGTATATGAGATATAAAGATGGCTTGACTGGTGTCAAGGGTGACACATGTCATTGCAGCATGTGCATATATGCATCAATCATTTGCTTATGTTTGTTGCACTTGATTGTTGTATATGTTTGACATGCACATACAGGTGGTATTATGCATTTGGGTCTTGTGACACTACATCGCTTCTGTTGTACGATCTCTTATGATTAAACATTGCTCGTGTATACAGGCTTACCCTTGGAGGGTTCAAGTTCGCCGAGTTTGATTTTTCCACCCCGCAGGGTAGGTTGATTCTAGTATGTTCATACATTCAGTATTTCAGTTATACATATTCTTATACTCCTATAAGATTGTATCTTGTTGACTTCTTATAGCTTGTATAGTTGTTCTATTGTCATACATAACTATCTCTATACCTGTAGAGTCCGCCTGAACTCACCATCGTTTGCATTGCTTTTGTTTTCCAAGCTGATGTACTTGGAGTTGCTGGGAGAGCCCAGCAGCCAGTCCCCTTTGTAGGATTAGTAGCGTCGATAGAGGGGGGTGGGGGTGAGTATCAACTTATGCTTTTTCGTCTTCTCATTGTTCGTTCGTTCGACTTACTATCAGAGTTGTTAGTGCACAACGGAAAAGACACGTGAGATTTATTTACTTGGTTTCCAACCCCCAGGGTCAGTAAATCCAAGACCTATGTACTCGGCGTGAGTCCACTAATGGTCTCCTTTCCAAAATTTCTAGAGGGGGAGAAAATCCGTCTTACAGTTCGAGAAGTACAAACAAAAGTAAATGAAATTTAGTACAACTTGAAATAATAAAAGTAAACCAATAATGAAAGTTGATCCTATCCAATCCGGAAGTCCAAAGGGCAGCGCACTTCCTCCTGGAGCCTTCTTGGTAGTAGAGCTTCGCCTTGACACTTTTACTTCGCAGAGAGTAAGTATAGAATAATGGAATTGATGATCTGTAACCACAACTCGAACCTCTTTGTATATGGGTCACTCCGGCACCCGTGTGCCTATAGGGGTGCCCTCAATGTGATCCTAATCTGATCAATTCAGTGCACACATCATAGAGGATAAGACCCATGGAAAGGCTCTCGGGTGCCTGAGTGACTCTCGGGCACCCGAATCACTCGGGCGCCCGGGAGCCACTCGGGTGACGGGTCCTTCTGGGCCCCTAGGAGTGGTCCCAGACTGCAGTTTGCTATTTGCTTAGCTTTTTCTCTCCTTTCTCGCCTCCAGCTTCAAATTCTTGCAAGACAAGCAAATACACAAAGCAAGCAAACATCCTAGCCCAACTTATGTAAGCCTACTTGACTTATTAGGCTTTGCTTGGAGTCAACTCTCCAAGACTTTACTACCTAAGGTCATCTCCTTAGGGCTTCCCATTGCCCAACATCACTCACTGGGATTTTACCTTGCCTAGCTTCACTCACCAGGACTTTTAGCTAGCTTCACTCACCAGGATTTTGTGCACGATCCTCGGCCAGGATTTCAGTGCTCAACCCTCGGCCAGGTCTTCGTGCTCAATTCCTCGAACCAAGACTTTGATGCTCAAACCTCGGCCAGGTCTTCATGTCCAATTCCCCAAACTAGGACTTCGATGCTCAACCCTCGGTCAGGTCTTTGGTGCCTTGACAAGGACTTCTTTGCTAGTCATCTGATCCTAACTAGACTTCTCTCTGTCAAATATCAAGTCATGTTTGTCTTAGTCCTTGGTCTAATTGACCATATCTAGGTTTAGTCACTTTGCCAAACATTAAGTCTTGTTTGGCTTAACCCTTGGTCAAACTGACCAACCTTGGGTACTTTCTAATCACTCTACCAAACATTAGGTCCTATTGGGTACTCCTTTAGTCAAACTGATCAGTCCTGGATTTACCTTGCCAAACATCAAATCCTATTTAGCTTAACTCTTGGTTAGACTGACCAGACCTTAGTATATTGTCAAACATTGAAACATTAGAAGTTGACTATTTTTGTCTGATACATTTTGCACCAACACCCTTCTTGTTGATGACTCTAATTTTTGAGTATTTAGTATGATATATGTCAAGATACTCTATATTGTGTTGGGCTCGTGGTTTTGTATTTGTGGTAGGTGTTGCTTGGACTGTACTGTTATGCGCCCTTGATGGGTTTGATGTGATGTTTAGTTTTCTTTATCTTTTTATTGTCTGGCGTGTTGGTTGTGATATGTTTGAGGAGGTCGAGCGGGCTAGTTATGTATGTATAACTGTTTCAGATTGTCCACCATGCAGGGGAGATGTTGTATGTTTGCCATCGGGCATGCAGGTCCCCCGAGAGCATGACAATTTAGTTGGTATCAGAGCTCATTTTGCAAGTCTTATCGAGATTTTTCAGAGTTTAGTTGATACCAATTTATTTTGGTATCAGAGCCCAGATTGCGAGATACCTTGGGTATTTATGGATTTTTCAAAGTTTATCTAATATCAATTTATTGCGTATCAGAGCTCAAGTTTGACCATGTCTACCCGAGTACATTTCGAATTTTGGAGTCAGATTCTTGACGTGATCGTACATTGGGACATGACGACAATGGGACATCTTCAGGTGATAATTAAGTGAATTGGTAAGGTTAGTAGTTTTGTACCATTAGTAATATTTTGATAATAACTTAACAGGTATGACTCGGGGTACACTTGCTCCCACGCTGAGACATGATCCAAGGCGACCACGTAAGAGAACTCTTGGGTCTCAAATTATAGAGTCACCAGAGAGACCGACTGAAGTAGAGTCTGTCATCAAGGACAGACTTCCCAGAGTATTCCAAGGGCCCCTTCTCCATTAGTAGTATCTCACAGTTTCACCAGTAGTATCTACCCTAGTACTTTCCACACTTTCACCAGTGGTACCTACCACTGTGTATCCAGTAGTACCACCAGCAATACCTACCACTTGTATCTAGCAGTACCACCAGTGGTATCTAGCCCCGTATATCCAATAGTACCACCAGCAGTACCTACCACTGTGTATCAAATAGTATGACCAATGGTACCTCCAACCGTACATCTAGTAGTACCATCAGTGGTACCTATCACTGTATACTCGACAATTCCACCATGGTACCTTCTCTAGTATTTTCCACAATACCACCAGTGGTACATACCACTCCTGCAAGCTGGGTTATGGACCGATCCCAGATTCCAATACTAGCGTAGTCCATAAAGGGTTGGTTTACTTTATTCTAGGGAGGACCAGATTCATGCATTGACCAATCCTAGATCAAGATGCTAGAGGGTACTTTTCGATATATAACATACTCGGACTGGGAGAAGACTGATCTTGTCACTTATCATCTGTGAGATCAGGTGATTACTTGGTAGACAATGCAGTAGACTATTATTGGTGAGTAGAATATTACATAGGCTACGTTTAGGGAGGCGTTTGAGAGGAACTACTTTTCAGCTGCATTTCAGATGGCCAGGTTACAAGAGTTCTTGAGTCTCCAGTCAATTGTCTGGCTGAGAACTGTCCTCAGATGGTTACCGATGACATAGAGAGGATGATGTACTTCACCTAGGGTTTAGTCGGATACATACAGATTCGGATGTTCAAATTTGTCACTACATCCTACTGGGAGGTGTTGAAGCAGACTCTCCTTATCGAGATGACTCAGTAGAGAGATTATAGAGATAAGAAGAAGGGTAGGCAGCCAACACAGGACACATTTCAAACTCAACAACTACAGACTATTAGACAGAAGTTCGGCAGCCAAAGTTAGTCAGCTCAGGGTACATATGAGGCATCTTCCACGCCCCATAATTTAGGACGTTCTATGGCAAGATCCTTTCGATAATCACTGCATAACCGGAAGAATACTACCACCAGCACTCATTGTAGTCAGTGTTTCCCTAGAGAGCATGCTAGGACAGGTTGTCCACTGGGGTATGTGGTGTGTTTCTACTATAAGTTTTAGGACACATGAGTCGGGACTATTCGCTAAAGGCACAGAATGAGATGGCTAGAGATACTGGTTGAGATGGACATTCTGGGCTATCAGAAACTCAGAGAGGAGGGAAGAGGACTCAGTCTTCTTTCTGTCAGCCGCAGGCTGCCCCTCCAGCAGCTATTTGTTGTATGTATGGACATGAGCACACATGTACAATGGCAACATCACATTGTTCTACCTCAGGATCTTAGCATCAGACTTATTCAGCATATCAGCCTATGGTCTATCAGCTTCAGCAGATAGTTGGAGTATCAGTGCCTCTGCCTCCACAGTTTTCGGTAGTGCTACGACCACCACCAGGGACAGGGTGAGTATATGTAGTTACTAGAGAGGTGGAATAGCGGGCCTATGATTGGTTTTCCGTGGTATAATTTTATTTTATGCATTTTCTACAGAGTTGTTAGTTGATACAAGTAGTTCTCATTCTTTCATTTCTCGTATATTCATGAGGAAGATTGGTAGACTACCTACACTTAGATCATAGCGATTGGCTATGTCATTACCCTTCAGAGGGGTGTTTGATATCGTTTAGGAGGTTAGAGGATGCCCATTGGTTTTTGGTGAGGTTATCCTCATTGTAAATTTATCTATTCTGAAGATGATAGAGTTTGATATCATCCTGGGTATGGATTGGTTGGCTGTCTATTATGCCACAATCGATTGCCAAGTGAGGATGGTCATGTTCTGGCCTCCGAACCAACCCTTATGGGATTTCATTGGCACTAGTGATGATGAGATTTCTATTATATTTGCACTTCAGGCTCAGAGGCTTCTATCACACAGATGCTAGGGTTTTCTTTTGTCTCTGATCAGTGCAAATAGCAGCTGCAGCCCTCAGCTCTCAGACGTTCTAGTAGTCTGAGAATTTTCAGACATATTTCCGAATGAGCTTCCAGGTTTGCCTCCCAAGAGGGAGTTCACAATTGAGCTAATTTCGAGGACTGTGTCGACAACGAAGGCTCCGTATCATATGACACCAAAGGAGTTGGACGTGCTGAAGGTCCAGTTCCAGAAGATGTTTGACAAAGGATTCATTTAACCTAGTGTTTCTCTGTGGGGATCGCCAGTTCTATTCGCAAAGAAGAAGGACGGTTCTTTGAGATTATGCATCAATTATAGACAATCGAATGCAATGACTATCAAGAACCAATACCCCTGTCACGGATTGAAAATTTGTTTGATCAGCTCAGAGATATATTAGTGTATTCTAAGATTGATCTGCGGTTCGAATATCATCAGTTGAGGGTCAGAGATTTAGACGTTCAAAAGATAGCATTTCTCACCAGATACGAACACTATGAGTTTTTAGTAATGTCATTTAGGCTTACCAACGCTCTAGTGGCATTCTTGGACTTGATGAACCGTGCATTTTTGGAGTACATGGATCAATTTGTTATCGTCTTCATTGACGACATCCCGATCTACTCCCATTCCGAGGAGGAACACGCACAACATCTTCGTATCGTATTAGAGACTCTCAGACGGGAGCATCTATATGCAATGTTTAACAAGTGTGCATTCTAACTATCTTCCATGGGATTTCTTGGACACGTGGTGTCTAGTAGTGGCATCTCAGTGCACCCATAGAAGATCAAGGTTGTCACCAATTGAGGGCAGCCGAAACAGTACAGGAAGTGAGTAGCTTCCTAGGCCTAGCTGAGTATCACAGATGATTCGTAGAGGGATTTTCTAGCATTGTCATACCATTGACATGACTGACCAGAAAGGGCGTGAAGTTTTCTTGGTTAGAGGTCTGCGAGACCAGCTTCCAGGAGCTGAAGCAGCGGCTAGTATCTACACCTATTCTGGTGTTACCTTCGGGAGATGATGGCTTTGCACTCTTCACCGATGCGTCCTATTAGGGATTCAGCATAGTTCTGATGCAGTAGGATGGGTAATTTTTTATGCTTCCCGACAGGTGAAGGAGTATGAGAAGAACTACGTTGTACATGATCTAGAGTCAGCTATCATTATCTTTGCTTTGAAGATCTAGAGGCAGCATTTGTATGACATCACATTCAATATTTTCATGGACTATAAGAGCCTCAAGTATCTGTTCGCACGGAAGGAGCTCAATCTCCGTCAGAGAAGATGGATGGAGTTCCTGAAAGATTACAACTATACTATTAGCTACTATCCAGTGAAAGTTAATGTGGGAGCAGACATACTGAGCAGAAAGTCCAAATGTGTTTTGGCCTATCACCGAGTATTAGTCACGAAGCTGGTTCAGGGTTTCTCAGAGTTGACACTTGAGGAGCAAGCACGGACTAAGAGAGTTTTATTGGTGACGATGGTTGCTCAATTATCGATCAGGATGAGGATCTGAGAGGCTCAGGCTAGTGATCAGGATTTGCAGCTCCTCGGCAGCCGAGTAGCTTCAGGACAACTAACTAAGTTCACCAGAGACACAGAGGGTATTCTAAATTTTCGAGGAAGACTATGTGTTCTTGAGTCACATCTGATTCTGGAGGAGCTACTTTAGGAGACACATCGTTCACTATTCGCGATTCATCCGAGCGGGACCCGTATGTACCAGGATTTGAGACGTTCCTACTGGTGGAATGGAATGAAAAAATACATCACAGATTTTGTAATGAGGTGTCTGATCTGCCAGCAGGTGAAGGCAGAGTACCAAAGGCCTGTTGGACTACTCTAGAAGATCCTTATTCCCGAGTGGAAATGGGAGAACATTACCATGGACTTTATCGTGGGATTATGGAGAACCCAGAGAGGACACGATATAATTTGGGTGATCGTTAATTGATTAACCAAATCCGTATATTTCTTAGCGATGTAGAGGATAGATTCCCTAGACAGACTAGCGAAATTATACTATAGAGAGGTTTTCAGGCTGCACGGTATTCCGTTGAGTATCATCTCAGATAGAACCCGAGGTTTACTTCACGTTTCTGGCAGAGCCTGTAGCAGGCCATGGGGACAAAGCTATAATTCAATACATCTTTCTATCCACAAACAGATGGGCAGTCAAAGCATACCATTCAAACTCTAGAGGATTAGCTCACGTCTTGTGTTATGGATTTGTGAGGCAACTGGGCGGACCAGCTGCTTTTTGTTGAGTTCACCTACAACAATAGTAATCATTCTGCTATTCAGATGACATCATATGAGGCATTGTATGATAGGGCATGTCGGATTCTCACCCTTTGGGAGGAGATTAGGGAACCCCAGTTACTAGGACCTCAGAGCGGACAACATGATGTAGAGTTGGTCAATACTATCAGATGGAGGATGGTTGAGGCACAAGATCACTAGAAGAGTTATGTGGATCAAAGACGAAGACCTCTGTAGTTGTCCATGGGCGACCATGTGTTTCCACGAGTCTCCCCGACGAGGGGGTGAAGAGGTTTGGCCTGAAAGGTAAGCTAGCTCCCCGATGTATCAAGCCTTTTCAGATTTTGGAGAGGATTGGAGTGGTAACTTACCATCTGGCACTACCATCACCTTTTGCTGGCATACACAACGTTTTCTATGTTTCCATATTGAGGAGATATGTGCCAGATCCAGCTTATATTTTATCAGATATATCTATTCCACTCCAGCCTGACACAACCTATAAGGAGATTTTTATGTAGATTCTAGGCCACAGAAAGCATCAGTTGTAGAACAAGACAATCTAGTTGGTTAAGGTCGGAATGCCACATCATTCATATGCAGAGGCAACCTGGGAGCACAAGGATACAATCAGAGCACGCTCCCCCACTTATTTATGTGAGGTACGTATAGTTAGTTTCGTTCAGTATTTAGTATTGCATGATCATACTTGTTGCTTGTAATAATGAAATTTGGGGACTAAATTTTTATTAGTGAGGGAGAATATTTAATACCGTAAAATAAAAATCTGGTCCAAAATATTTTTTTGATATTATTAGCTAAGTTTTAGGGTTTCCAGGTCTATGAACGAAGTTTGAGGGGTTTGTTGTTAAAACCAAAAACTTAAAAGGGGTTAAATGGAAGAAAGCCCTAATTTTGAGGGTCTAGATCGGGTTGATGGAAATCGAAGGGGCTTAGTGCTTAAAAGCCCTTAGTTGAGGGCTTAGTCAGGATTGACCTGACTTGGTTTATTTGTAAAACCCCCACCACTTATATGTGATTTTCCCCTTTCCACTCTTCATGTCGATCACCACCAAAGCCATCCCTCACCTTCTTCATGCGATCGATGCCACAATCGACCTTGTCTTCTGCATCCTCTTCATTTTCTCTCAACACGAGCTTCCTTCTCCCTGATTTGGAGTGGTTTTGGGTGCTCTTTCATTCGCTACTCGATCGTATGTTTCCTCCTCACATGCACGACAAGTCGGGGAGGGGTGTGGTGGTGGCTACTGACCTAGCCACCGACGACTCTTCGTGTGGTACGGATCTAGCCCTATGTATGGTGTTTCACCCTTGGATCTAGTGGTTTTGGTTGTTTGAGCTTGCCATGGAAGCGTTAATGAGATCGCTGGCACCTTAGCTTGTTTCCTCCTTATGGCTATTCTGTAGGGGTAGATTGGGGAATTGGTTCTACTGGTTTGGAGTTGGGGACATCGACCGGTGCAGCACTGCAAGTAAGGAATTCTTGTTGTGCTGTTCTTGATTGATCGATGTGGATTTGGGCAAGAACTTGTGAATTCTATTGGCTTTTCTTTGGATAAGTTTTATTGCCATGAGGTTTGTGATGGCGATTTGAATAAGATTTTTTTTTAATCTCATTTTGCATATCTCGGAGATGATTTGAGATCTTGAGCTTAGATTAGTGTAGCTCTATAATCTGTTTTGCTTGGAGTAGTTTTCTTCGGATCCGTGTAGTTTGATAGCGAATAAATTGTGTAGTTTCTGCTCTTGTTGTCTTTTGGTTCTGTTTCTAAAACAGTCGACAGATTGTATGTGGGTGTTTGGATCTTTTGGTTTTTGCTCCTTGTGAAGCTGTGTTTTGAATTTGGCTGAAATTTCTACCGAGAGCTTGTTTGGATTGCAGCTTGATATACGTGAGCTATAGAAGTGTGGGTTTGGTTCTATGGATTGTAATTGTGTTATTGTGATTAGATGTTTTGATGGAAAGTAGTTGTGAATTGTTTGAGAACATTTTGTTCTTGGTTCTTCCTTGCCTTGAGCTCCACTTGGATGTTCTGATCATTTGAGGGGAAATAATTTAACAATTGCTTAATTGTGATAGTGATATGTGGCCTAGAGCATGATGAGGTGAGGGTGGATTTGTTTTATTTTTAAAATTAGCTAATATTAGCAGTTAAGATGATTGGGTCTGGGTTAGCCTATTTGGGTAAGCTAGTCCTAACCTTGAATCAACTTGATCTATAAGCTACCATGGGTTGGGTGAAGGATCAAACCTAATATCAAATGTTAGGTTAATTCAGATACGACTAAGTCGTATCAAACCTAATACCAAGTCGTATCTGATTAACCTAACATTTGATTTTAGGTTTGATCCTTCACCCAACCCATGGTAGCTTATAGACTTGATTGATCCATTGAGGATATATTTAGATGGGGGAGTTCTCTTTGCATACGAGAATCTATTTCGAGGCGGGTGCTTCTTGCTTGTTTTTGTAGTTACTATTTTACCTTATACATGGCTCGTTATGATTTACAATAGGTTTATTAACTTATATCTGCTCCTGTTGTTTTCCTGTTTGATACTTTGTTGCTTGTACTTTGAGATACTTGGATTCTTGTCAATACAGTCTCCCTTGATACTCTTGCTCCGTAGAGTACACACGCGTGTGCGTGTATATAGGAGTCATGGTTAGTTTATACTTGGCATTTGGTGATTACAAAATATACCTTGCATGTGTACCTGGATGTATAAACATTAGGTCATGATACATGTTTACGACCTGTGTGTGTAATGATGAGGCATAGATGAGGATCTGGTGGGTGTTGCATATGTTAGTGTTATGCACCATTCTTGCATTACTGCATGCTGACGATTATCGGATTCCTTGTGGTCTGAGCCCATCGTCAGTCAAATCAAGATTTGTACACACAACAACTCATGGGTTAATGGTTATCAAACGGTGTGTGCGGTCGCCATGTGCTACTTTGCTCGACCGCTTCTGGGTTAGTGGTTTCCGGAACCTGATAGCAGACAGGGATCCCTTCTCGTTACAGTGACATGAGGGGACGAGAGCAAGTCTCCCCCCTACTTAGGGTAGGAGGGTGTCCTCCGCCAGCATCCTATCCAATCGATTACTCTGGAATAGTGATGTTTGAGTGTGTACAGTTATAACAGTCCTACCCACTCGACCGTTTGCATACGAGATGTGACTGTGGCTTGATTGGTGTCAAGGGTGGCACATATCATTGTATCATGTACATATGATGCATCGCATATTTGCTTGTGTTTGCTGCACTTGATTGATGCATATATTTGACATGCACATACAGAAAGTATGTTGCATTTGAGACCTATGACCTTGCATCTCTCGTGTGGTACAAACCCTTATGATCAAGCATCACTCGTGTATACGGGCTTACCCTTGGAGGGTTCAAGTTCACCGGGTTTGATTTTTCCACCCTATAGGATAGGCTAATTCTGATATGTTTATATATTCAGTGTTTCAGTTATGTACATTCATATACTCCTATGAGATTGTATCTTGTTGACTTCTTATAGCTTGTATAGTTGCTCTATTGCCATACATATCTATCTCTATACCTACGGAGTTCGCCTGGACTCACCACCGTTTGCATTATTTTTGTTTTCCAGGGCAGATGTACTTAGAGTCGCTAGGAGAGCCCAGCAGCCAGTCCCCTTCTTGTTGACGACTTTGGTTTTTGGTTTCTATTTCCCTTTCAGTATTTAATATGATATATCTCAGGATACTTTGTACTATGTTGGGCTCGTGGTTTTGTATTTGCGGTAGGTGTTTGCTTGTACTATACTATTGTGCTCTCCTAATGGGTTTAATGTGATGTTTAATTTTTTTTATGTTTCTGTTGTCGGTCGTGTTGGTTGTGATATGTCTAAGGAGGTCGTGAGTGCCAATTATGTATGTATAACTACTTCCAATTGTCTACCTTATAGGGGAGATGATGTCTGTTTGCCATTAGACATGCAAGTCCCCTAGGGGTGTGACAAAATCTCCTTAGCTAGCAATTAATGTACCATTGAATCAACGGAAGGGAGAGGACTATGATGCAAAATTGTCCCATGCAAACCTTCAAAATCATCACGAAGAGCCATCAAGATTTGGATCAGACATTGTTCTTCTCTACGAGTGGCAAAAGCTAGGAATGCTAGTAATTCTAAGAATTCTATGAGCACCAACTGGTCCCATAGTTCGACATGGCAGAATAAAAATTTTGGTCGCTCATATCTTTTTATCAAAGTGCGTGAATATCTTCTTTCAATTAATATTGATTGATAAAGTTAGACTGCATGTATAATCTTGTCAGATAATCCTAAACCCTTTTAGCAATCTCATAGTTTACCAACTAAGCACCAATGGAGTGTGTAACAGAATTATTGATCCATATAATAATCTGTGCATTATCAACCTCCCAAATATTCAATGACCTTGCATAATCTTTAACTCGCACACCTGAAACATATTCTCACATGAATTTTTTCCATAAGAAATTTTTCATAACATATCCCTAATATGAATATTTTTTCTATCCAGTTGAATATTAATAGATTGAAGTAAATTATCTATATGACCAGTCATGATGACAAAATGAATAGTGCTCATTAATAATCAAACAATGAACAGAATCAAGTTGATACAAAAATAATAAACTCAATCAAAAGGCTCAGAATGAAAACCTATTCGATCCATGAAAGTTGTGGATGTGATTAATAGTTCTTCAATTAAACTATCAAAATCATGAATACGAAAGATCTGATACCATATAGAAAAGAAAAGAGAAAAAATTAAGGCAAGCTTTATTATGTGTCTTAATGAAAAATTATACAATAAGAAAAATTAGGACAAGCTTTATTTTGTGCGTCTTAATGAAAAGTTACACAATAAGATTTTTATATAGTACTTAGGTAATTAAATAAAAAAATAAGAAAAAGACTAATCTATCTTTAATAGTTAATAAATAAAAAAATAGATAATAATAATAATAATAATAATAATAATAATAATCTAAGAGGATGCTCTTTTAAAAAGTGCGAAGAATGTTCTGCAATGGGTTATTTTTTTTAATAATTTAGCATAAATAATCTTATATCTCTAGAGTCAAAGTTAAATGACTAAAGAGTTCCATCCGTTTCTTTATTTAGTTGAGAAGTTATATACTACGTTAGGTAACTATTTCAATAAAATTATTTTTCTTATTTACCCTTTTAAAATTCTCATAAGGTCGTGTGTTCTCTTTTAGAGAATTATCCTAATTATGATATCTCTAAATTTCCTGCTGTCTATTATAAATGTCATTAATAAATTTTATTAGGTAAAATAATTTGATAAATAATAAGAATATAAAAAGACAAACAAATATAATAAAAAAATAATTAATGAGGTTTTTCTAATCTCAGACGATCGGTTCAACCTCATGAAAATAAACAAATATAATAAAGAATTCAACAATAAAAGATATATTAAATTATTTAATTAATTTTATGCAGCAAGACCATGCATAAATTTTAAATAATAATTTATCATTAATATTTTTTTAATCAAAGTCTAATTTAAATACTCAATGAAATTATTATTTATTTATTGTCATCAAAAAATAATATGATTTGAAAACAGCAATCAAGTGTATGAATAAAATTTTAATATATATACTTTATAATCAAGTGATCTAAATCATTTTTTTCTTATGGTGTCATGCTAATAAAAGGGATCAAATGAGAAAATTTCCATCTAACTTTCAGGTTTAATCATGCTTGATTACTAATGATGGGGTTGAGTACTCCATGGTTGACACGTGAACTGAAGAAGTTGTATGGTAAGATATATCAAGTTTGAACGACTCTCTTGTCAGGGCTCCCTAAACCTAGACCCGACCACGGTTCGGAATCGACGGTTCGGAACCGCCGGTTCGATGGTTTGTGGGAGGTCGACCCTTAACTTTAACCGTCCAAGCCGGTTACGGTTCATGGTTCGGTTCACGGTTCGCCACGGTTCAAGATTATTATATTAAAAAATTAAAAATTAAATTATTAAAAAAAGGGCTTGCACTTATATAAGTTGCCTACGTATCCCCTTAGGGTGTAGGGGAAATTAAGACCACGTAGTTCTTTTACATTTTTACCCTTTTATATTTTTTACATTTTTACCCTTTCTCACTCACTTCCATTTCCTCCCGTTCCCGTTGTATTTGTTCCTTCGGTATCAAATTCTTCGACTTCGTCTTCTGAAAGTTGCATTCCTTGGATTCGCTTCTCGGCTCTGGTCCAATCATCAAGTAATGCTTGAACTTCCAATGAGTCGGGAGACATAGTTGATCGTCGTTCATCTAATATGTTGCCGCCGGCACTGAACGTCTGCTCCACAGCAACAGTTGACACTGGAGAAGCTAAAATTTCTTTTGCGATCACGGAGAGAACGGGAAAGCTTTGAGCCTTCTGTGACCACCACTTCATGATATCGAAGTCTTCGCTATCTGCTTCATTAAAATCAAAAGAAGTCGTAAAATAACTCTCAAGTTCCTGTGTGGAACTTGAGGATCCTCTTGGACGTTTCGTCTGTTCTTTTAATAAAAGTTGTACTTTTGTAAGTTTTAAATTAGTAGTAATAGGTTGTTGTATTTCAGAAATATTAGTTTGTGTTCTATATTTTACATAATATTGATTATAAATATCATATAAATAATTTTTAATATTATATACAATATTAGCTGAATCCGGAGAGGAAGAATCTTTAATAGGAATTAAAGCGTCATAATATAAAGTTAACATTTCTTGTAAAACTTCTAATTTAAATCTAGGATCTAAAACAAATACAATTAAATAAATTTCAAAAATTAAATAAAAATATTTTTCCTATTTAGTTTTCATAGCTATTATACATAAAATTAAAGCTTTATCATTTACATTTTCATTTAATATTAATACTATACTAAAAAATTCACTAAAATTAAATGAGCAGTAGGATAATAAACATCAGAAAGTTATTCAGTGACATCGTTAAAAACTTTTAAAATTTCACAAATATTACTACAAATATTCCATTGTTGTGAAAATAAATATATATATTAGTATTACTATTTTGTACAAAAAAATAAACATAATAAATCTTTATATTGAAAAGAATCTTATAATAATTGATATGTTGAATTCCAACGTGTTGGAACATCACGTGAAAATTTTTTAGGTCTCATTCTATTAGCTTTACAAAATCTACCTCATTGTTTCATCATAGATGGATGAAACCATAAGTATGAAATTGCGATTTTAATTGGTTAAATATAATTTTGTAAAAGGTTTAATCCATCTTGAACACATAAATTTAAAATATGACATACACAACGAATATGAAAAAATAAACCACCAATAACAGGTTGACAAATAAATTTTAATTCATCTATTGAAGCGGTATTAGAACTAGCATTGTCTAATGATATTGAAAATATTTGATGAGTCAATCCATATTCTTCTAAAACTATGTGTAATAATTGTGCAATGTTATGAGCAGTATGTGATTCATCAAAAACTCTATAAGCTAATAATCTTTTTTGAAGGATCCAAGAGTTATCAATCCAATGGCATGTTACACCCATATAAGAATGAGTTTGTCAATGATCATTCCAAATATCGGAACATAAAGAAACATTATTATTTAATTTACTAAATTCTTCAATTAAATTCTTTTTTCCTTGTTTGACTAATCTTTTAATTGTACGAGTAAGTATAGTCCTAGGTACACGTTTAGCAGCAGGATTAAGAGATTCTTTATAAAAATCTTCAAATGTGCATTTAAATCCAAAACTAAAAGAAAGATGTTTTACAGAAACAAATTTAGCTAATGATTCTCTTAATTTATTATCCGAATATAAAAATAAACCAGAATCAGTACTACTACCACTAGAAAATCTAGATAATTGTCTTTGAGAGCGGTCAAGCCCATATTCCGTCGGGTGCTTTGTTTCTACATGTCGTTTCAACGACCCATAGCCGCTGTCGGCTTGGAATTTGTAGGAAGCATTGCAATGCTTGCATTTTGCACGCATTTCTCCCGACGGAAGTGTGACCTTCTCAAAATGTTTAGTGAAAATAGACGATTTTAAAGGAGAATTTTCCCGAACCTTAGAAGTAATCGCATCGGTACTTCCTTGTGTTTTGGGGATCGGAGGGCGTTGGGGCTGAGCCTCGGTCTCATCATCGGTGGATTGAATTTGAAGGTTGTGATCCTCGTATGCTATTTCATTTGCCCTCTGAGATCGAGATGATGAAGCTCCATGACCTCCTTCCATTATCGTCGAAAAATGAAGAACACGGAGAGAAGTTGAGAGTTAGAGATTTGAGAATGAGAGATAGAGAGAAGAAAAGTTGTGTTGTGTGTGAAAATGATGAAATGAGCTCCCTATTTATAGAGTTCGGATCATAACGGTCACTAAATCATAGCCATTGATCAAAAAACGGTCAAATGATCTCATCCGTCGAAAAAAGAAAAAAATAAAAATAAAAAAACCATCCAACGGCAATAAACCGGCGGTTCAGTGCCGTTGGAACCGGCGGTTAACCGCTAGTTCGCGATTTCTGGGTGCGGGAACCGAAACCGGCCCGGTATCCTGCCGGGCCGGTTCCGGTTCGGCCCGACGAACTGGGTCAACGGGCCACTCGGCCTGTTGACCCGGGCCGGTTCCGGGCCGGGTCCGACTCGAGGTCGGGTCTACCTAAACCCTCTCGGGAAGGAGATCTCCCGAGACTCCCGCGGGTAGACACTCTTCGGAGAGTAAGTCGCATGACGCACTCCCGAGATCACCCCGGGAAGCCAAGTCCCCGAGACCAACTTGATAAGGCGAAATGCCCAGGACCCCCCACCCCCCCACCCCCCGGGCCAGAAGACCTCGAGATCACCCTGGGGGAGCGGAGCCCCTGAAGTATTCGGCTTCAAGGAATGGTCCCCCTTTCTTCGGATTTGCGGATAACCATTACCAATTATCGTAGTCATCATTATCCATAATTGTCGCAACGGTCCGATCTTAATGACAGAGTGGACCGTTGCAAAGGTTATCCTATAACCGACAATCAGGGGACATGGCAAAGATCGTGGAGACTCGTGATACAGCTACCGCAGGTATAAAAGGTACTCCAACCCCTCTGGTAAGGGGGTTAGACTCTTTCTTTACTTCACGCATATCCTTTTTGCCTTCCTTCTCATCTCCTGGATCGAGGCACTGACTTGAGTGTCGGAGTGGGCTCCGCCGAACAACCTCTAGCGTGTTCCCTTAACGCTCGTGTTAATCCCGTAGGGGGTGACTCCTTCCTCTAGCGTTAGCGTCCGCGTGGGCTGAACCCTGGTGACTGACCGTCGACGTCGATTCCTTCCAGAACAAGTTTAGCATCGTCCATGGGAAACCAATAAAGCACCAGAAGGAGCACCGATGGCAGAGCCGGCGGGACAATCCATTGTCCTGACGTAGGAGGAATTGGATCGCTTGGTGGGCAACGCCATCAAGGAGGCACTCGAACAGCACTAAATCGAGCAGGCCGCCTCACAGCGAGGTGTTTCTGTGCGGGAGGAGATCCCCAGAATCTCCATCTCGCACCCCCAATCGTGATGATCCGTCACACCACTGGGGCGACGCGTCAGAGCAGCCCCGGACTGTTGGGACCGGGTGCATGTTGACATGGATACGGGTTCGTAATTTTAAAATTAATTACGTGCAGCGGAAGGTTTAGCATAAATAATTTCTCAAATTATTTAACCACACATCTAAGCATGCAACTTTATCTTGTGTAGACATGATCATATATTTAAAATTTTGCAGAAACGTAAACTAATTTACGTATTACCTCACGTAACTCGAAGGAAGGGACGAGATCCAACCGTAAGCGTCCCTCGGAAGCTCCGCCTCTATTCGCGTCCACGCCGAGTATCTTCGGATGACTTCGTAAAGCCACGAGTTTCGTGTTCTCGAGAACTACTAGATTCTCCGAGAACGCAACAAGAAAACCAAGAGAGAAGTAATCACATCGGAAAAACTCACTACTAAGGTTGGCCGGAATCACAATTCCGGCGAGAAGGAGGAAGATGACTTGCGCCCAATCCCAAGGTGATAATGGTCGGAGAGGAAGATCGTCCCAACGGAAGAACTTTGTCGCCTCAGTGCTTCTCCTTGTGCTCACGGCAAGAAAAAGGGAGAAGAGCCTTGTGGCCGGCCAAGAGAAAGAAGGGAGGAGAGGGAGAGAGCCCAGGCAAGAATACTTCGATTTCTTTCCAAGCCTTGCCTTAGGTCCTTTATATAGTGACCTCTCAACTGCCAAGTCTCTTTTTTCTTATGGAATAAATTTTCTATGACTTATTCCATCATGCCAAGTTTTATCATATTTTAATTCATGATAAAAACCGACCAAGTCTCCTTTTTTCTTATGGTATAAATTTTCTTATCATGGTAAATCAATCCATGATTGATTTTATAAAATAAAATAAACCAATCCATGGTTCATTTTAATTTCCATGAAAAATAAACCAAACCTTGGTTTATTATATAAAAATTTATATCATCCATAATTTTATAAAACAAATCTCACAATTGGTTTATTTTGTAAATTGAACCAAACACTTGGCCCTTTGTTATGACCAGCCAAGCAACCAAGCCACGCCCCAATGAATTAAACTCATTTAATTCATCTATTAAGTCTTCAAAAGACTTAGTCATTTTACGCTTCCGATGCGTCTCTGAAAAATTCAGATTCGACTTATCGTTTGGCTCAACAAAACCTAATCTCTCTTGATTGAAAAATTCAATTTTCAACTCGTTTTAAATCCCTCGGATTACTCATAGTGCGTGTGATTAAATAGGCTTTCGATTTATGTTGCCGTCTATAATTAACCAATTATAGAACGATCATGAGTGGCACCTAGTAGTACATCATGATCCCCAATTAATCGAAAGATCAACGGTTGACCTCAGAAACTATCCTGAAACCCTTCAGCAGCTATAATGAATCGTGCCCCATTCCCTTCACCATCTTATACCCACTTGGTTCAGGACATGGTCTATGTGTGTCAGTCCCCACTAGGCTGACTACGTCACACCTAGCCCAAGTAACGTTTTCTCGTCCTACAGATTCTAAATACTCTCATGTATTTAAGAGATTCATACTCTGAACATGTCATGCTCTGGCCAGAGGCTTCGAGTAACAATCCGACGATAGGCCTTGGGTATACATCTCCTCGCAAGGAGTGGTGAATCCTTTGTAGGCTGTTCAAACATCTTCGGGCACTTCGACTTATACCCAATCATCCTGGGTCCACACCTCCTTGGAGATGCTTGTTTAAGATGTCAAAGTATAAGTCTCCATGACCAAGATGACTTGAACACCGCAAGTCAAAGGAACATCGTGTTGGGTTTTTCGGGCCGCGAAAACCGCCTTTTCGCGTCGCGGAAACCCCGAGAACCCAAAGCCATGGATCTCGTGCGAAGAAAAATTCCGAAACAAAAATCACGTATTCATTTCATGCTCAAAACTGGATCTACTCCTAGATCTAAAGAGGGATAAACCATTTTACCTTTGGTGCGTGCCCCGCTTAATCCCGCTCGCTCCTTTTGGATGTCGGATCTCTAGGACGTCGAGTGCCGTCCCTCTAGAAGTATCCACACGAACAAAGTGGATGGAGGAAACCCTTTAGGTGTGCTAGCACCTTTCAAGGGTTCAGCCAAGAGGAGAAGAAGAAGAAGAGCACCAACACTTGGAGGAGGAAGAAGAGAAGACACACCACCATTAGAAAAATGGAACCAAAACTTGGTTTTTGTTCTCTCATTGTGGCCGGCCACATAATGGCCATTAATGGCCATTAAGTGGCCGGCCATAACCCCCTTTCAATTTGAATTCAAATTCAAATGGGGGGGTTACAACCTTTGGAGATGATGTGGAGCATCATCATGGTCAAATACCAAGCCAAGTCATCACTTGGTCAAGTCAAGGTGAGGTGGCCTTTTGGTCAAGTCAAACTTGACCATTAATCTTCCTTGATGAGGTGGCATCCACACTTAATGCTCTTGATGATGTAGAGCATCATCAATGGTTGGCTCCATGCCAATTCATCACCATGATGTGGCATTAAGTCAAGTCTAACTTGAGGTGGATTTGGATCAAGTCAAACTTGCCTTTTATGGACTTTCCATATTTAGTCAAGTCAAACTTGACTCTATTTCTTCTCCCATGTCAAGTCTAACTTGAAGTGGAACCAAGTCAAGTCAAACTTGATTTGGATTTGGGTCAAGTCAAACTTACCTTTTATGGACTTTCCATATTTAGCCAAGTCAAACTTGACTTCATTTTTTCTCCATCTATTTGTTCTTTGTGTGTGACCCTATAGGTTCTTGTAACGTTGGCAATGCTTCTAACCTCTTAGAAACATAAGCAATGAGCGGTATCTAGCAACACATCATTGCTACCCAAGTTACAAGAATGTTGAGATCCAACATCACCAATGTGACTACTAATTATGACTTTCATAATATGTGACAATGTCCTTCTATCGTCGATATCTAGATTGATCTTCTATGAAGCATAGACCGTGTCATCCTCCAATCAATCTATGTGTCTTGAACTCCAAGTAGACTCACTATAATCAAATAAGCTCAATATCTCATATTGCCTTATTTGGGCATGACCATGCACTTAGTGATCTCACTCTATCAAGACTATGATATCTCTCCCGTCATATAGGAGGGATAGATCCCATCTACATCACTCACATCCCTCCGCATAATTTGTTACATACCCAGTAATCGCCTTTATAGTCCACCCAGTTACGGGTGACGTTTGACGAAACCAAAGTACATAACTCCTTATGTAGGGAACTATGGTGACTTCAGGTCTAAGGACTAATAGTCATACTAATAGTCACATGAGAAAGTATATGACACTCATATAACGATCCATGATACTTTCTCATGGTGGGTCATTCAGTATACATTCTCCAATGCATACTCATGTGTCAACTTGATATCTCATATCCATGACTTGTGAGATCAAGTCATCGTGTTGACCTACATGCTAGTCTCTATGCATTAACATTATCCCTGAATGTTAATACTTGACTAGGAATAATTAAGAGTAGTGTTCTCTATATCATCTCACTATCGATTCAACCAATCGATTGATATAGATATGAACCTACTACCAAGGACGTTATTACACTTAGTTATTTGGCACCAATACAAGTAAGTATAATAACCATAATCAAATGTCTTTATATATATATATGAAATATGATACAATGAGTCCATACAACAACCATCACANTGCCACCCTTCACGTGTGCCCTTGAAGTCCACTTTCCGGTTTGCCCTTGGAGTCCTCCCTCGGCTCTCGTCCCTCGGATATGCTCACCATGTGTGATTCTCCAAGTCCTGCAAACTCAATCACGCATATCAAATACAACATAACACTCTAACTTTAAACATATTCACACACACATCAAAACCATGATCTTCCAATCATTTTAGGGTCGATTGCCTCAACAATCTCTCCCTCTTTGATGTGTGGCAATATGTTTAAGTTTAGAGATAAATAACAGCCAACAATAACAGTAACAATAGATAGCAATTGAAAAATATAGGACATAGCAAACCTAAGAGGTAACCTTCCCCTTAATCCATGTCTTTTCCCATTTTCAATTCTACTCATGATCCAAGTTAAGTTTCAACTTAACACTAAACAACATTAAAAATGCAAGACATATCAAAACCTAAGAGGCAACCTCCCCATTAATCCATGTCTTCTCCCATTTTTAATCATTCAAGGTCTAAGTTAGACAAAATACTTTAAACCATCCATTTCAAGTTAAAATTCTAACTTAAACCACCCATTCTCCCCCCTTTGACACCATCAAAATGATTGCCTCAAGCAACCCAACCCTATGCCATCAAATGAGAGAAAGTTGGATTTCTGAAAAAGATTTCAGAATCTGAAAACATGCGTGCCAGTCGACTGATACTCTGTCAGTGCTATATTTCAGCTTCTGATCCGAAATTCAGAAACTTCCAGAAAAATTCAGAAAATTCTAAAAATTTTAAAATTTTGCAGATATGTTTGAAATGATATATTCTATCAAGGAAAAATATTAGTCTATATAAAATTTCAAACATGCTTGATTTTTGATAAAAACTTAAAATCCTTGAAAATCACTAAGTTTTGTATCAAAATAATAATCTAATTTTGCAATCATATATCTTTTAAAAGCATGACAAAGCATATAAAACATAAAAAGGTTTTCAAAGGTTTAAAATGTCCAACTATAATCTTTGGGCAAAGTGTTCATTGATTAAACACTTGTCTTCCCCATAGTTGGTCTAGTTTTCATATTTTGATATTTTTAATGTTTCAACAATATGCCACAAGCACAAGTGAACCAAATGTATCATCCTAATGGATCAAGCACACTTTTTCAAATGTAATATCCCAAAGTTCATCCTATACTTCTACAAAACACATTCCAAGGTCTCTTCTTAAGGATGCAATCTCCGATTCGGGAAGAGGCTTGGTAAAAATGTCGGCTAGGTTCAACTTTGATTCAACATAGTGTAGTTCTATGTCTCCCCTTGTCATATGGTTTCTAATGAAGTGATGTTTCACTTCAATGTGTTTTGTCCTAGAATGGTGAACCGAATTTTTGGTCAAATTGATTGTACTTACATTATCATACAAGACTTTGACCTTGTTATAATGTAAGTTTTAATCTTCTAAAGTGCGCATGATCTAAAGGAGTTGGGAAACACACCCACCCATTGCCACATATTCTGCCTCCGTTGTTGATAGGGCAACGCATGGTTATTTCCTACTACTCCAACTAACTAAGGAAGACCCAAGAAATTGACACCCTCTGCTAATACTCTTCCTATCTAGTTTACACCCCGCATAGTCCGAGTCGGTGTATCCAAAAAAATCAACACTAGGGGTTCTAGGGTATCAAAGTCCGACATTGAGGGTACCTTTAGCATACCTTAGGATCCTCTTAACTACAACCAAATGGGATTTTTTGGCACAAGATTGGTATCATACACACATACCTACCGCAAAAAGTATATCGGGTCTACTAGCGATTAGGTATAGTAGACTACCAATCATGCTCCTATATTGCTTATAATCTACCATTTTCCCTTCAAGATCACTATCCATTTTCACATTGGTTCCTATGGGGGTAGATGCTACCTTAGCATTTTCTAGGCCAAATTTCTTTAATATTTTCTTAGCATATTTAGTTTGAAAAACATGTATTCCTTCATTAGTTTGCTTAACTTGAAGTCCTAAAAAGAAGGTTAGCTCTCTTACAAGACTCATCTCAAATTCATCTTCCATACATTTGATAAATTCTTGTAGGAAGTCATTATTTGTTATCCTAAAAATGATATCATCTACATATACTTGGGCAACAAATATGTTCTTATCCTTAGATTTTAGGAACAAAGTAGGGTTAATTGTTCCTCTCCTAAACCCCTTAGACACAAGAAATGAAGAAAGCCTTTCATACCAAGCTCGGGGAGCTTGTTTTAATCCATATAAGGTTTTTCTCAATTTGTAAACGTTTCTTGGATAATTAGTGTCCTCAAACCTGGGGGGTTGTTCTAAATAGACCTCTTCCTTAATGATCCCATTAAGGAATGCCGACTTCACATCCATTTGGTGAAGTGTGAAACCCATGTGAGCGACATAGGCTAGTAGAATCTAATAGATTCTAATCTAGCTACAGGGGCATAAGTCTCATCATAGTCTAATCCCTCAACTTGGTTAAACCCCCTAGCTACCAATCTAGCCTTGTTCCTAGTGATTTTGCCTTGGTCATCTAGTTTGTTCCTAAAGACTCATCTTGTGGTTACAATGGTGCAATCATTTGGCCTAGGGACCAACTCCCAAACCTCACTTCTCTCAAATTGATTTAGCTCTTCTTGCATGGCTAAGACCCAATCTGCATCTCCCAATGCTTCATCAATAGTCTTAGGTTCTAATTGAGAGATTAGAGCTATTTGACTAGTTTGGTCTCTAAAATAGGACTTAGTCCTTACTCCTTGAGTGACATCACTCACTATTTGGTCAATAGGGTGATGTTGGTGATGTCTCAAGGGTCTAGAGGTTGTGGGTTCATTGACTACTTCTTCCTCATCCTCTAGGGCACTTCTTACTCCCCCTTGATCATTGCCCTCCAAATGTAGATCTTGGATCCTTTGGGCAAGGGGTTGGACTTCTTCTATATCCTTATCAATTGAGGCTTTTCTAGGATAGGTATTTGTTGATTCATCAAAGTTAACATTTGAGGACTCCTCAATCACTTTTGCCCTTTTGTTGTAAACTCTATAACCCCTACTAGTGGATGAATACCCAACTAGAATTCCTTCATCGGCTTTTGACTCAAACTTCCTTAGGTCATCTTTGGTATTTAAGATATAGACTTTACATCCAAAACCCCTAAAGTAGTGGACTTGCGGAACTCTCCCATTCCACAATTCAAAAGGTGTTTTTCCTAGGAACCTATGTACCAAAACTTGATTTTGAATGTAACAAGTGGTGTTAACCGCTTCGACCCAAAAGTAGCTAGGAAGAGAATACGCATTAAGCATAGTCCTAGCAGCTTCTTGTAGGGCTCTGTTTCTCCTTTCAACTACCCCATTTTGTTGAGGAGTCATTGGGCATAAAAATTCATGCTTATATCCATTTTCTACACAAAATTGTGAGAAACGTGAATTTTGGAACTCCCCGCCGTGCTCACTCCTAATTCGGTTAATTTTGATATGTTTTTCATTTTCTACCCTTTTACTAAACCCAATAAAAATTTCTAAGGTATCGTCCTTATGTTTCATAAAGAAAACCCATGTAAACCTATAGAAATCATCTACTATAACTAAACAATATTTACTCCCTACTAGTGAGGGAGTACTATGGCAATCAAACAAATCATTGTGTAAGAGTTCTAATGGTAAAGTAGTAGTGGTTAGGATTTTACCTTTGTATGATGATTTTGATTGCTTACCCTCTTGGCATGCATCACATAATTTTGTCTTCTCATACTTGATCATAGATAGCCCCTTCACTAACTCTTCCTTGGTCACTCTTGCAATGCTTCTCATGTTGACATGTCCAAGCCTCCGGTGCCACAACCAACCTTCTTCTTCTTTGGACATGAAACACTTAGCCAAATTGTTAGTAGCAAATGCAAGATCAAGATAATACAAGTTGGCCTCTCTATACCCTTCTAATATGACATTATTTGACTCATCATGTTTAATTAGACACTTCCTATCATGGAATTCAACTCTAAAGCCCGCATCACATAAATAACTTACACTAAGTAAATTAAACTTCATGTCTTTAATTAAAAGTACCTTATGTATGGAAATTGTAGGAGATATCTCAATGGTGCCCCTACCAATAATTCTCAATTTTTCACTATTTCCAAAGGAGACTGTCCCTTCTCTTATGTAGCTAATAGTAGTGAACTTGCTCACATCTCCGGTCATATGTCTTGAGCATTCACTATCTACTATCCACATGGTTGATGCCTCCTTCATCTTCACCTATACAACATGGAAAACATACTCTTTTGGTACCCAAATTTTTGATCCACAAGCATCATTTAAAAATCTTTTAGGTACTCATACCCTCTTGATGTTTCCCTTAGCCCCTTGTCTCCTAGATGCACCAATCCTACCCATGAGTGAGACAAAGGCCACTTTCTTTGTCTTTGGCCTATATCCTAATCCGGCCTTGTTATAAATGACTCATTTGACTATTAATTATCATATCTAAGTTGCTAGACCCCATCAAAACATGAATCATGTGATGTAAGAGAATAAACATGTAAGTCTTCCTTAAGTTTTGTAGACTCTACTCTAAGCATGATAATTTTATCTTTTAAGTCCTTAGTCCTACTTCTAGCTTTAGCTAAATCCATGTTAGTGCTAGAGATAATCTTAACTAAAGTGGAGGAAGGTAAGTATACCTCACTTACTGAAGCTTCTGACTCGGATGATGACGATGAGACACTCTCATCTTCACTGCTCGAGCTTCTTTCATCATCTGATGATTCTGATTGGTCCATTGCCATGAGAGCAAAGTGTGAAACTTGTTCTTCTTCCTCCTCCAAGGATGATGGGTCATCCAGGTCACCTTAAGGTTGGTGGCACCCTTCTCCTTTCCCTTCGACCTCTTCTTGTCACCTTTCTATTGGATCGAGAAAAACGATAGAGGGGGGGGGGGTGAATATCATTAAAAAAAAATGTTCGGATTAAGGAAAGAGTAAATGCAGCGGAAACAAAACAATCACACAAAAACATAAGTATTTTACTTGGTTCGGAGTCGCGGTCGGCTCCTACTCCAAGGCACACGGTCCTTGACCGTTTACTTTGGGCAATTCTATAATCGCGCAAAAGGTTTACAAATTTCAGTACAAGAATATTGCAGTAAATAAAAAGAGCTACACTTTTCGTTGCCGACGTCCGATGTAGATCATACTTCGGAGCAGAGGGTCATCGTCAGTGTTGGAATCTCGAAATCGGAGTTTGCCGGAGTGTAGCGCTTGAACGAAAAGCTTTGGAGCGTTAGAAAGTTGTTGTTTTGAAGCCTTGGGGTCGTGCGCCCTTTTATAGTGCTCCTAGGGGCGCTTGAGACGTCGGGGGCGCCTGACACGTGCCTTCATCTGCGGAAAACTCAATCCGTAGCTCGGTCAGCGCTTATCCCCTTCGACTCGGCCTCTAGAGCTGACTGGGGCGCCCGGGACCTCTTGGGCGCCTAGCTTGACTTGGTCCGCTAGCTTCGTGGTTGATTTGCTTCGATTACATCTTTGGCTTTGACCTTGGGCGCCCGAGACCTCCGGGGTGCCTAGCCCAGTGTGGTTTCGAAGCGTTCTTGCTTTCTTGCTATTTTGGCTTTGACCTTGGGCGCCCGGGACCTCTCGGGCGCCTAGCCCAGTTGCCTGCCCCCTTCCTTTGGGGCGTTCTGAGCTGCATACCTGCAACCAAGGTTAGTTCCAAAACATACAAAGCAAGAATATTAGTTAATATATTTACAGCCGTAGCTGTCTTGGTTCTGACTTCGGGTCTCCCAAATGGAACCCTAGGTCGAACCGACGCCTAATGTTCCCTCTACAGGGAACGCGTCCTCACCTACTCCTCTCAGGAGAATTTATCTTTTTGCCAACTGACTCCTCCGGTTGGACTTTTGCTCAGCTTTACTCACTAGGTCTTCGTGCCCAGTCCGTGATCAGGACTTAGTGCCCAATTTCTCGAACCAGGTCTTCGGTGCCCAGCCCTCGGCCAGGTCTTAGTGCCCAGTCCACGACCAGGACTTATTGCCCAACCTTATGTCAGGACTTAGTTGCCCAGCCCGTGGCCAGGACTTATTGCCCAATTCTTACAACCAGGACTACATGCCTAGTGTTCCTAGGACTTTTCCTGCACACTTGAGTAACATCGTTAGAGCACCAATAGTATTTAACTTTGAATCCTTTGCCAATATCAAAACAAGGTTCGATATGGTGCTTCCTGCACCAACACTTTCTTCTTCTCCTCCTTCTTTTCATCTCTTTTCTTTAGTTGAGAACACTCATTCTTCATGTGCCCCTCTTGGTGGCAGTTGTAGCAAATGATGCCCTTTGCCTTACCCTTACCTTTGGACCCTTTCCTAGCATAGGACTTATTAGAAAAACTATTGAAGGGTCTACGAAATTTTCTTACCATGAAAGCCTCTTGGTCGCTATCCATAGAGGCGCTGGACTCCTCTGAGTCGGATGAGGAGGAGTAGACCACCTTCTTCTTATCCTTCCTCTTCTTCTTCTCCTTTTTTGTAATAAAAGTTATACCCTTCTCTTTGGCCGAGACATTAGCTTGCTCGTGCAGTTCAAATTCACAGAATAGATCATCTAATTTAACTATGGACAAATCCCTTGATACTTTGTAGGCATCAACCATGGATGCCCACAAAGTTGTTCTTGGGAAGGCTTGTAGGGCATACCTGACGAGATCTCGATTTTCGATCTTTTCTCCAATCACATGAAGTTCGTTGATGGCCTCCTTCACCCTTCCATGCAGCTGGCTGACAGTCTCATTGCTCTTCATGGACAGGGATTGGAGTTGGGCCACGAGTAAGTCCTTCTTTACTCTTCTGGACTCGTTAGACCCCTCGTTCAGTTCCATCAGTTTGTCCCATAGCTCTTTGGCACTCCTGAATGACCCCACCTTGTTGAGTTGCTCCTTTGAGAGCCCGCACTGTAGTGTGGTGGTAGCCTTGGCATTTGACTGCGCCCTCTTTATGACCTCCTTTGACCTCGATCTCATGGGTGTCGGTTCTCCTCTCTCATCGACAGGTGCATCGAATCCATCTACAATGCTAATCCAGTTTTCAATATCATTCATGAGATAGTATTGCATCCTACCTTTCCAGTACGCGAAGTCGTTCCCGTTGAAGAAGGGTGGCCGTGCAGTGCTGTATCCCTCTTGAAACGCCATTTCACTTGCTCCGGTCAACGGTGAGTTCTTCCGAAACGAATTGGCTCTGATACCAACTTATAGATCGAATAGCGTGCTAGAGGAGGGGTGAATAACACTTTTTCGTTGACGTCTCTACAAGATTGTTAGCGCAGCGGAAACAATAATATGCAAAGGACAATAAAGAACAATGCTAACAATCGGAATTTACTTAGTATCTACCCAAACGGGTGACTAATCCAAGGATCCATGCACGCACACCACCTCCACTATGAAAAATCTCCTTCAGGTGGAGAAGCCTTTACAACGTTGTTGTCTTCCTCTTTACAGAATGTAGTTATTGAAGAGAGAGGAAGATGAGAAGACTTTTTGCACGAGCAGCACTTCATTACAGTACGGAACCGTACCGTTCACGTGCAAAAATGCTCTCTTTTTATAAGAGAACAGGATAAACTCGCAGTCTGTCCAACCCCGCACCAGTCGACTGCTGCTGGGGGCAATCGACTGACCCAACATTAATTTCTAGCCAATGGCTAGTTTTCAGGGTACACCAGTCGACTGCCTCTGGGCCTGTCGACTAGTAGAAGGCTGAAAACCTTCTGTGAGTTTTGGCAGTCGACTGCCCTATGGTCGGTTGACTGCCCACTCACTCCCAGCCATTCTTCACATACTCCTTCACGTGTGCCTTCAGGTTCACTCCCTTGGCTCGCCCCTTGAAGTCATCTTCCTCTGGCTCTCGTCCCTCGGATGCGCACACAAGACTTCCCTTGGCTTGGCTCCATGCCACCCTTCACGTGTGCTCTTGAAGTCCACTTTCCGGTTTGCCCTTGGAGTCCTCCTCCCTCGGCTCTCGTGCCTCGGATATGTTCACCATGTGTGATTCTCCAAGTCCTGCAAACGCAATCACACATATCAAATACAACATTACACTCTAACCTTAAACATATTCACACACACATCAAAACCATGATCTTCCAATCATTTTAGGGTCGATTGCCTCAACAACCCGGGGTACTTAGGCTTGGTCTGGGTGCTACGGACTCCCAACCAAGAAACAAAAACCCTAATGCCTCGCGGTGCTACGGATGCCCGGGGTACTTAGGCTTGGCCTGGGTGCTACAGATGCCCAACCAAGAAACAAAAACCCTAATGTCTCGCGGTGCTGCGGATGCCCGGAGTACTTAGGCTTGGTCTGGGTGCTGCGGACGCCTGACCAAGAAACGAAAACCATAATATCTCGCGGTGCTGCGGATGCCCGGGGTACTTAGCCTTGGTCTGGGTGCTACGGACGCCCAACCAAGAAATAAAAATCCTAATGCCTCGCGGTGCTGCGGATGCCCGGGGTACTTAGGCTTGGGCTGGGTGCTACGGACGCCCAACCAAGAAACAAAAATCCTAATGCCTTACGGTGCTACGGATGCCCGGGGTACTTAGGCTTGGTTTGGGTGCTATGGACGCCCAACCAATAAACAAAAACCCTAATGTCTCGCTATGCTGCGGATGCTCGTGATACTTAGGCTTGGTCTGGGTGCTTGATGGGTATGGCTTGGAGGGTTTCCTAAGCGAATACTTGCTCGTCCTTGAGAGACCTCTCCATATCTACGGATTAAAAATTAATCTAAATGGAGACCCATCTCCCAACGACCATCTCGTCTTCGTATCGATCGGTTCAAATTACAACTTGGCCAATCTCAAAGATCGAGCCTTGTAATTTGCTTAATCGTTTGACCGTGGAAAAGACGACGAGTGGATCGCCGATTTTTGTATTTATTATCGGGGTCCAATTAATTAATTATTAAACATGATTAACAAATAATCAAAATAATAATAATTAATTAACTCACATGCCACACATAAAATGGTAGAGCAAAAGGAGTCAAGGAAGAAAATTATACCTTCCTTTACCTCGTAGCCTTCTACCTCATGTCCCTTCCCTCCCGGACGTCGTGTGGGCGACGAGCTACCGAGAACCGGAATCACCAAGGGCTCCAATTAATCACCTTCATCACACCAATGAAAAACCCTAGCTCCTAGGGTTATCGCCAGCCACCTCTCCCTCTACCCTTGCGCCGCCGGCCACCGGAAACCATGTTGGGACCGGGTGCATTTGACATGGATGTGGGTTCGTAATTTTAAAATTTATTACGTGCAGCGGAAGATTTAGCATAAATAATTTCCCAAATTATTTAACCGCACATCTAAGCATGCAACCTTATATTGTGTAGACATGATCATATATTAAAATTTTGCAGAAAGTAAACTAATTTACTTAATACCTCGCGTAACTCGAAGGAAGGGACGAGATCCAACCGTAAGCGTCCCTTGGAAGCTCCGCCTCTATTCGCGTCCACGCCGAGTTTTCTTCAGGATGACATTGCAAAGCCACGAGTTTCGTGCCGACAAGAACTACTAGATTTTCCAAAGGCACGACAAGAATACCAAGAGAGAGATAGGAAGACTAACCACCAAACGAAGAACGGAGTCAAGATTCCGGGAGGAAGGAAGAAGTTGCGCCCGCTTCTTCTTCTTCTTCGGCAGCTACTTGGTGGATGAAGCTCACGGCAACAAAGGGGTCCTCCTTTTAGGGCTGGCGACACTAGAGGAGGGAGAGGGAGAGAAGGAGAGAAGGAGAGAGAGAGAGAGCTTATTTCTAGATCTCTTAGATTAATCTCCAAGTTTTGCATTGGCTCCTTTATATAGTAGTCTCTCAATCGCCAAGTCTCCTTTTTATGGAATAAATTTTCATAAGAAATTTATCATATAAATTTTTCTATGAATTATTCTATCATGCCAAGTTTTTATCATAATTTAATTTATGATAAAAACAACCATGTCTCCCTTTTTTATGGAAAGAAATTTTTTTATATAAATTTCTTTATATAATTTCTTTATCATGGTAAATCAATCTATTATTGATTTTATAAAATAAAATAAACCAATCCATGGTTCATTTTAATTTCCATGAAAAATAAATCTCTTTATATAAATTTCTTTATCCATAATTTTATAAAACAAAAATTCGGTTTTCCTCTTTTGTTGTGGCCGGCCAAACAAAGAGGGTGGGGACCCTCTTTGGCCAGCCAAATCCAACCTAAAACTATACGAATTAAACTCATTTAATTCGTCCAATAAGTCTTCAAAAGACTTAGCCATTTTATGCTTCCGATGCGTCTCTGAAAAATTCAGATTCGACTTATCTCTCTTGATCGGAAAATCCAATTTTCAACTCGTTTTAAATCCCTCAGATTACTCGTAGTGCGTGTGACTAAATAGGCTTTCGATTTATGTTGGCCGTCTATAATTAACCAATTATAGAACGATCATGAGTGACACCTAGTAGTACATCATGATCCCCAATTAATCGAAAGATCAACGGTTGACCTCAGAAATTATTCTGAAACCCTTCAGCAGCTCTAATGAATCGTGCCTCATTCCCTTCAGCATCTTATATCCACTTGGTTCAGGACATGGTCTATGTGTGTCAGTCCCCACTAGGCTGACTACGTCACACCTAGCCCAAGCAATGTCTTTCTCGTCCAACGGATTCTAATTACTCTCATGTATCTGAGATATTCATACTCTGATCATGTGATGCTCTGGCCAGAGGCTTCGAGTAATAATCCGACGATAGGCCTTGAGTATACATCTCCTCGCAAGGAGTGGTGAATCCTTTGTAGGCTGTTCAAACATCTTCGGGCACTTCGGCTGATACCCAATCATCCTGGGTCCACACCTCCTTGGAGATGCTTGCTTAAGATGTCAAAGTATAAGTCTTCATGACCAAGATGACTTGTGTTGGGACCGGGTGCATGTTGACATGGATACGGGTTCGTAATTAAAAAAAAATAATTACGTGCAGCGGAAGAATTAGCATAAATAATTTCTCAAATTATTTTAACCGCGTATCTAGCATGCAACCTTATGATGTGTGGACATGATCATAAATTAAAATTTTGTAGAAAGTAAACTAATTTACTCAATACCTCACGTAACTCGAAGTAAGGGACGAGATCCAACCGTAGTGTCCCTTGGAAGCTCCACCTCTATTCGCGTCCACGCCGAGTTCTCTTCAGGATGACTTCGCAAAGCCACGAGTTTTGTGTCGACGAGAACTACTAGATTCTCCAAAGGCACAACTAGAATATCAAGAGAGAGAGATGGAAACTAACCACCAAGTAACAGAATCAAGATTCCGGGGAAGGGAAGGAGGGAGTCGCGACCCGCTTCTTCTTCTTCTTTGGCACCTTCTTGGTGGAGGAGGCTCACGGCAACCCTAGGCGGTGCGCCGACCCTAGAGAGAGAAAGGGGAGCCAGCTCTAGAGAGAGAAAGGGCGCCGACCCTAGAGAGAGAGAGGGGGAGAGAATAAGAGAGAGAGAGAGAGAGCTTGCTACTTAATCTCTTAATTGGAATTCAAGCCTTGCCTTGGTTCCTTTATATAGTAGCCTCTCCATCGCCAAGTCTCCCTTTTAACGGAATAAATTTTCATAAGAAATTTATCTTATAAATTTTCTTATGAATTATTCCGTCATGCCAAGTGTTATTATAACTAACTTTATAATAAAACAAACACATCTCCCCTTTTATTATGGAATAAATTTTCACAAAAATTTATTATATAAATTTTTCTTATCATGGAAAAATCAATTCATAATTGATTTTATAAAATAAAATAAACCAATCCATGGTTCATTTTAATTCCATACAAAGAATAAATTTATTATATAAATTTTTCTCATCATGGAAAAATCAATTCATAATTGATTTTATAAAATAAAATAAACCAATCCATGGTTCATTTTAATTTCCATAAAAAGAATAAATTTAATATATAAATTTTTCTTTATCATGGAAAAATCAATTCATAATTGATTTTATAAAATAAAATAAACCAATCCATGGTTCATTTTAATTTCCATAAAAAGAATAAATTTATTATATAAATTTTTCTTATCATGGAAAAATCAATTCATAATTGATTTTATAAAATAAAATAAACTAATCCAAGGTTTATTTTAATTTCCATGAAAATAAATCTCTTTATATAAATTTTCTTTATATAAATTTCTTTATATAAATTTATTTATCCATAATTTTATAAAATAAATCGCGCTTGATTTATTTTGTAATTTAAACCAAATAAATTGGTTTCTCTCCTTGTGGTGGCTGGCCAAACCAAAGAGGGTGGGGACCCTCTTTGGCCGACCAAACCAAGCCGCCTCCTCGCGAATTAAACTCATTTAATTCGCCCATTAAGCCTTCAAAAGACTTAGCCATTTTAAGCTTCCGATGCGCCTCTGATAAATTCAGATTCGACTTATTTCTCTTGATCGGAAAATCCAATTTTCAACTCGTTTTAAATCCCTCGGATTCCTCATTGTGCGTGTGACTAAATAGGCTTTCGATTTATGTTGGCCGTCTATAATTAACCAATTATAGAACGATCATGAGTGGCAGCTAGTAGTACATCATGATCCCCAATTAATCGAAAGATCAACGGTTGACCTCAGAAATAATTCTGAAACCCTTCAGCAGCTCTAATGAATCGTGCCTCATTCCCTTGACCATCTTATACCCACTTGGTTCAGGACACGGTCTATGTGTATCAGTCCCCACTAGGCTGACTACGTCACACCTAGTCCAAGTAATGTCTTTCTCGTCCAACGGATTCTAGTTACTCTCATGTTTTTAAGAGACTCATACTCTAAACATGTCATGCTCTGGCCAGAGGCTTTGAGTAACAATCCGACGATAGGCCTTGGGTATACATCTCCTCGCAAGGAGTGGTGAATCCTTTGTAGGCTGTTCAAACATCTTCAGGCACTTCGGCTTATACCCAACCATCTTGGGTCCACACCTCCTTGGAGATGCTTGCTTAAGATGTTAAAGTATAAGTCTCAATGACCAAGATGACTTGAACACCGCAAGTCAAAGGAACATCGCACTTAAGCTGCAGTAAGAACTTCACTGACATGTTTATATATAGACAACCATGTGAAGTTTTATAGCCAGTCACTCCAATGAACTAGTTCCCTTAACTAGCATTCATGTTTATCTCCGGACATCCCAATGTCACCAGCCAGTGAGAATCAGCTGATTAGAGAATAACCCATGCTAGTCTCAACAGAATTGATAGTGTCCGTATTTATCAATTCATCGACTAGGGATATTTTCAATACTTCACAATTGCACATGTAGAGATAATCACTAGTTGTGATTCCATCACAAATTCTCTCATGCTGTGAATTGTATTGCGGACTTTCAGTAAATGAGTTTAAGATCCCAATCAAATACACAAACATGTATACTCAAATAGTGAATTTTCATTTATTAAAATAAATGTTTACAATCATAAGTCGATTGCCTTAGGACACTTCTCTCATATTAATAACAACTTGAACACCGCAAGTCAAAGGAACATCGCACTTAAGCTGCAGTAAGAATTTCATTGACATATCTATATGTAGATTACCATATGAAGTTTTACAGCCAGTCACTCCAATGAACTAGTTCCCTTAACTAGCATTCATGTTTATCTTCGGACATCCCAATATCACTAGCCAGTGAGAATCAGCTGATTAGAGAATAACCCATGCTAGTCTCAACAGAATTGATAGTGTCCGTATTTATCAATTCATCGACTAGGGACAATTTCAATACTTCACAATTGTACATGTAGAGATAATCACTAGTTGTGATCCCATCACAAATTCTCTTATGCTGTGAATTGTATTGCGGACATTCAGTAGATGAGTTTAAGATCCCAATCAAATACACAAATATGTATACTCAAATAGTGAATTTTCATTTATTAAAATAAATGTTTACAATCATAAGGCGATTGCCTTAGGACACTTCTCTCATATCACTAACAAACTCCCACTTGGCCTAATGCCAATCGCTACGGTATCCAATACCACAGGCTCTAACATGACCCTCAAACTTGTTCTGAGGCATGGCCTTAGTTAAAGGATCCGCTAAATTCCTTTCAGTGGGAATTTTCTCAATTTGTATATCATTCCTACTTATAATCTCTCTGATAAGATGATAGCGGCGAAGCACGTGTTTGGATCGCTGATGAGACCTTGGTTCCTTTGCTTGTGCAATAGCTCCATTGTTGTCACAGTAAACCGGCACTGCTTCATCAATGGTTGGAACCACACCAAGTTCGGAGATAAACTTCTTGATCCAGACTGCTTCCTTTGCTGCTTCCGAAGCTGCGATATATTCCGCTTCCGTGGAAGAATCCGCTACGGTGTCTTGTTTGGAACTCTTCCAACTTATTGCGCCTCCATTCAAAGTAAATACGTATCCAGACTGAGATTTGGAATCATCCTTATCTGTCTGGAAACTGGCATCTGTATACCCACGTATCACCATATCTCCTTCTCCATATATTAGGAACACATCCTTAGTTCTTCTTAAGTACTTAAGAATTGTCTTGACAGCCGCCCAATGATCCATTCCTGGATCAGACTGGTATATGCTCGTGACACTCAGAGCATACGATGCATCGGGCCTAGTACATAACATAGCATACATGATAGATCCTATCACGGATGCATAAGGAATCTTATTCATGCAAATCCTTTCGTCTTCTGTGCGCGGACACATAGACTTTGAAAGGTTGATCCCATGCCTGATGGGAAGGTAACCTTTCTTGGATTCCGACATGCTAAACCTTTTTAGCCTCGGTCTATATATGTAGACTACGAAAGACCAAGCAACCGTTTTGATCTATCTCTATAGATTCTAATCCCAAGGATATAGGTTGCTTCTCCCAGGTCTTTCATGGAGAAAGTTTTGGACAACCAAATTTTAACTGTCTGTAAGACTGATATATCGTTTCCTATAAGTAATATGTCATCGACATATAATACTAGGAATATGACTGCACTCCCACTAACCTTCTTGTACACACAAGGTTCGTCAGGATTTTGTGAGAAATCAAACTCTTTGATTGTCTCATCAAAACGGATGTTCCAGCTCCTGAACACACCTCTGAGCTCTTAGACTACTATTTGGCCTTTAACCAAAGCCAAATTCGTCAAGAATCTCAGCCAAAACGAAGCCCTTTTAAATAAAGCTCACTTCTATTTTAGCCGCTACCAGTTGACTGCCCCCACTCAAATTCGACCGTTGCAAGCCCAACATTCGAATTCTTCAGCCAACACCAGTCGACTGCCCCCATAGCAGTCGACTAATATTTCTGCCCCTTTTATCAGTCGACTGTCTGGGGCCTAGTCGACTGCCACCTAGGTTTTTCCCTTCCCAAGTATAATTCTCTCACTACTCGACCCCTAGGATTTCCCGAGTACATTCCCTCAGCACTCCAACCCTCACAACTTAGCTGACTCTTCACCAGCAGCCTCGATCTATTGCCTTCACGCCCTCTTCATCTTCGACCCTCGCCCCTCAGATGCGCACACAAGCCTCCAACTTGCTTCCATGCCATCCTTCATGTACGCCTCAAAGTCCGCATCCCTCGGTTCATCGTCTTTGCTATCCATGGTCCCTCGGGTGCACACAAGCCCACGGCTTGCCTTCATGCCACCATTCATCGTACCCGAAGCCGTCCAGCTAAGTCCATGTGTATCTTGCAAACCTGCACACTCCAATACATATATCAAAACACAAGGGTAAACCTAACTTAAACCCTTTGCCCAAACATCAAAACACATGGTCACTTCGGACCATAGATTGACCCAACAATCTCTCCCTTTTTGATGTTTGGCAATCCGTTTAAGTTAGGGAAAACAAATAGCAAAAACACTACTAACAACCATTTGGACATACGTTGCCAAGGCTCCACCTTGGACTTACACCGCCAATGCATATGCAATGCAAACAATCATGGGTCCTATCCCAAGGGATCCCCACACCTAACCTCCCCAAGTTAGGATTTTTTACCAAAACAGGCTTTTTAAAACTTTTCCAAGGCTCCCCTTACATTGGACTTACAAAGGTTTTTTAAGAACCTCTCCAAGGTTCCCCTTACACCAAGAATGGAGCAACAATGCTCCCCCCTTTACCTAGATTCCCCCTAGACCTAGGATTTCCCGCAAAGGCATGTTTGGTTTCCCACTTAAACCCAACACTTCTCCCCCTTTGCCATACATCAAAAGACTCGAACAATTTCTCCCTTATTGGATCTTTTAACCTCTAATGATCATACACAACGTGTACTAGCCCCCCATACACTTGTTTTATATTATTTGGACACTTTTTAATTGCTGAAAACCCAATTCAGCCTTTACTAGTCGACTGCCCCTGGGCCAGTCGACTGGCACTCTAAAAAACCAAATTTCAGCTTTCTGAACCCAATTTCAGAAATACACCAGAAATTTCACAAATCTCCAAAAATTCTCAAATTTTGTGGAGAGGTTTGTGGTACCCATACCTACTTGGGAAAAATACACTCAAAAATGTATCCATCACCATTCCCAAGATTGACTCAAAATCCAAAACTAGCTAAATGGTTCAATTGAACCTTGACATAAAATCCTAGTTTTGATCTCCTCTTGATGTCTTTGCCTATACCAACCCACAATGCATGCCTAGTATTGATTTATATGGTATTTACACATCAAAAACCACCTCTCATGTCATATGACCCCAATGTCATATTTCCATGCATGAAACTTAAACCCATTGTGCCAAATCCCAAAGAATTGAGACTTAAAGCCGTCTCCAACTCTTTTGGCACACTCCATGGTCCATCTAGACCTCCATGAGAAACCTCCCGAGATCCATTTACTATGAATCCCAAAGACTTCTAGAGCTCCCCCTTGAGCTCTTAGCCTTAGCCACCTCCCTAGGTGACTCAACAACCACTAGGCCACACCGGTGTACCTCCGGTGACTTTTGGCCTACAAGCTTAACCTTCTTAACCTTAGACACCTTGTCCTAGGTTAAGTAATTTTTTTCCCTTTAAATGGCGCCCCTTGCCATTTTTGGACTTCCCCTCCTTGCCATAATTATATGCTACCCTAGCATATTTCTTTTCATTGGCATTGGAGACCTTAGATCAGTATCCTAGACCCGATCTATCATTGTTGGGTTTTAGACCACCCAACACCATACCTAAACCTTTAGATCCAATAGTGAATCTATCTAGGGCTTTCTCTAACCTATCAAACTTTTCCCTTAATGCTTAATTTTCCCTTTCTAGGTTCTCAAACCTAGAATCAACATGTCCTCCTTGGACATTCCTAGACCTTCCCACCTTTCTAGGCATATGTCTCCCATTCTTGAGATTTTTGCTTTGATCCTTAGGTCCAAAGGCTTTAGATTTATCATGATGCATGATTTTTCTAGGGCTTTGATTTACAATATTAACCCTACTCCTATCATGATATTTAAATCCAAAGTTATGCATGGGTAAATAATTAACATTATTTCTATCATGCATGAAGGAGTTTAAATTTGAATTCAAATACAAGTGTAGCACCTAATGTGCTTTTTCTCCCTTACCTTTGTAGCTCCCCCTTGATATGAGCTTCTCTTCTTTTCTTCTTTTTTCCATTTTCTTAAATGCTCCATTTTTTGAGCTCTCCTTTTCTTGGACACTTGGTGTGATAATGCCCTAGTTCTCCACAAGTGTAGCACCTAATGTGCCTTTTCTCCTTCTTTTCCCTACAACCCATATTAGTTTGAAAATGAATTGACTTGGGTTTAGGGTTTACCTCCTTCTGATCCAATGGACATTTGTCCTTGTAGTGTCCTCTTTTGTTGCACCCAAAGCAAATAATGTGCTCTTTTGTCTTAGCTTTGGTGGCGGCGGGAGCTTCTTCTTGCTCCGATATTGAGGATGGTTCTTCCTCCCCCTCAATCCTTGAAGTGGAGACTTCTTCTATCTCCTCCTCACTTGAAGATGTAGACAATTCAACTCTCTCCTCTTCTTCGGATGTTGAACTTGACTCAACTTCCAATTGATCCTTTTCTTTGGATTCTTCTTCTTCTTGTCCTTGTGTCGAATTCTCATGTAGAGCTATTAACTTTCTCCATAGCTCATATGCATTCTTGTACTCTCCTACATTTAACACAATATGTGAAGGTAATAAATTCAATATAATTCTAGTTACCTCTTTATCCGCCTCCGCATCTTCCGTTTGACTCTTGGTCCAATATCGAGGTCGGAGGCGCTTCCCCTTCTTGTCCGTTGGAGCTTCAAATGGAACTTCCAATGCCGTCCAATGATTCCAATCCATTTGGAACCATGTCTCCAACCGCTTCCTCCAATAATTAAAATCATCTCGATCGTATGGAGGTGGAATCCTAGTATCCCATCTAAGTGAACCTTCCGATTCCATCTTCCTCTAGCACCTTGGCTCTCCCGGCGGTTAGTCCATAAACGAGCAACCTTGCTCTGATACCACTTGTTAGATCGTGCTTGTCAAGCTAGAGGGGGGGGGGGGGTGAATAGCTTTTCTCCGATTCTCTTCCTATATCGTTAGCGTGCGCAAGCGGAAACAATAATAACAAAACTAAACAACGCTAACACCAACCTTTTACGTGGTTCGGAGATGACGCTCCTACTCCACGACTGTCTGTAAGGTGGACGATCCTTTAATCCTTCAGTGGATCACTCCCCGGATGCCCTCCGGCTAGCTCGTGTAGCTCCTTGTGGGTGGAGAAACCTCGCTACAGTCCCAAACACACCTCTGAGCTCTTAGACTACTATTTGGCCTTTAACCAAAGCCAAATTTGTCAAGAGTCTCAGCCAAAACGAAACCCTTTTAAATAGAGCTCACTTCTATTTTGGCCGCTACCAGTCGACTACCCCCACTCAAATTCGACCGTAGCAAGCCCAACGTTCGAATTCTTCAGCCACTACCAGTCGACTGCCCCCAAAGTAGTCGACTGATATTTCTGCCCCTTTTATCAGTCGACTGCCTAGGGCCCAGTCGACTGCCACCTAGGTTTTTCCCTTCCCGAGTACAATTCTCTCAGCACTCGACCCTTAGGATTTCCCGAGTACATTCCCTTAGCACTCGAACCCTCACAACTTAGCTGACTCTTTACCAGTAGCCTCGATCTGTTGCCTTCACGCCCTCTTCATCTTCGGGCCTCGTCCCTCAGATGCGCACACAAGCCTCCAGCTTACCTCCATGCCATCCTTCACGTACGCCTCAAAGTCCGCATCCCTCGGCTCATCGTCCCTGCTATCCATGGTCCCTCGGGTGCACATAAGCCCACGGCTTGCCTTCATGCCACCCTTCATCGTACCCGAAGCCGTCCAGCTAAGTTCATGTGTATCCTGCAAACCTACACACTCCAATACACATATCAAAACACAAGGGTAAACCTAAATTAAACCATTTGCCTAAACATCAAAACACATTGTCACTCCGGACCATATATTGACCCAACACTTCCTAACCCAAACAACCAAAAAATCTTCTCCTCCCTCAAGCTTGCGGTGCCGCCGCCGCACTCCCTTGTGCCACCTCCCATCGGCCGCTACTCCCTCGCCATCGAGCACCACAAAAGGAAGAGGAAGACCCCTCCTTGTCTATGTGAGTCTCGGCCAAGTGTTGGTGAAGAAGGGAGGAAGAAAAGAAGCGGAGAACCCTCCTCTTGCTTTGCGTCGGCCGGATGCCCTAGGAGAGAGAAGGGAGAGAGGAGAGGAGAGAAACCTTGGTTGTTGTTGATTAATTGATTAAGCCTTGGTTTCTTGATCCCATGGGCTAAGGTAGGGACCAAGAGGAGGAGTTGGGTCTTGGCCCACTAATGGATCTAAAACCAATCCATTAATGAAGATCCATTCCACTAAAGGATCTTCATTGAACTTTCTCACCAACCCCCATATTTTCATATGGGCTCCACCTATTATGAGTGCATCCATCCCCCATGTTTAAGATATCATATGTCTGTCGATTAATTTAAATTACTGGCAATTTTAATTAATCAATTTCTAACTCCTTGACTAGTACCACTCAACCTTATCATCATGTTGGATCAAATCCACCTGCAGGGTTTAACATGATAAACCTTATGAGCTCATCAAGGGGGCATCATCATCTCGACTCACCAGGACACGGATTCCATCAATAATCAACTGCACACAATACAATTAATATTATTTTCCAACTTACCGGGCCTATCGATTTAGCAGAATAAATCTCGCCCATTGGTAAATCAAAGAAATAAATATTAACTATACACGCTCGTTATTATATCGGGATTTAAGGATTGTACTCTATAATAATCTGTGGTTCAATCCAATTATTAAGTCAGTATAAATTGGATGACCTTTAGTTTTGGTCCTGCTTAATGTACACAAAGCACACTAGTGTATTTCTATGGTCAAGATAAACCATACCTAATTACAATACAACCATCCCGATGGTTTATCCAACTCTATCTCGGTTGTGAGCCTCTACTTATACTAGGCAAGAGACTGACAACATGATCTTCTGTGTGTCACCACACACCATGCCATCTACAATGCATAGTATTGGACTTTTATGCATATACTAATAAATACGTATCTGTGTTGTTGTGATTCTCTTTTCAAAATGTAGATGATCATATATATAAAAAGACAAGTCTTTTAGTATACACATCCTAACCAAGAAATAAAAACCCTAATGCCTCGCGGTGCTGCGGATGCTCGGATGCTCAGGGTATTTAGGCTTGGTCTGGGTGCTATGGACACCTCACCAAGAAACAAAAACCCTAATGCCTCGCGGTGCTGCGGACGCCCGGGGTACTTAGGCTTGGTCTGGGTGTTACGGATGCCCGACCAAGAAATAAAAACCCTAATGCCTCACGGTGCTGCGGATGCCCGGGGTACTTAGGCTTGGTTTGGGTGCTACAGGCGCCCGACCAAGAAACAAAAATCCTAATGCCTCGTGGTGCTGCGGATGCCCGAGACACTTAGGCTTGGTCGAGGTGCTACAGACGCCCGACCAAGAAGTAAAAACCCTAATACCTTGTGGTGCTGCGGATGCCCGGGATACTTAGGCTTGGTTTGTGTGCTACAGGCGCCCGACCAAGAAATAAAAACCCTAATACTTCGCGGCGCTACAGATGCCCGAGGTACTTAGGCTTGGGCTAGGTGCGACAGATACCCGACCAAGATCTACGTGACCCCTACCACCTCCAACCAGGAAATGGAGGAGGCTCGAGGACAGATGGTTAACACACAACCTACCTGATATGAAACAAGCATTCTCAGACAAGATAAAACCAGCAGAATATCTGGTTATTACTCGAAGCGCTTACACAACAGAGATAACAAGTGTTTTCCTTCATCTCTACGGAAAATACATTGACAATGACATCTCAAAGGAATACAAAGATTAGGGGATACAATCAGTGGATCCAGTAGAGGAGACTACTCCTTTGCCCGGGTTCTCCCCTATCGCTTCAGCATCCCCGCATGGTTGCTTAGCTTGGAACCATCTTCCAGTGGCGGGTAAGTGGGGAGCCATCTCTATTATGGTCAGGATCCTTGAATCTTCGGTCACGGTTGGGACTTCGGGTTCCTCCCTTCTCACGACCATTCATAGACGAAAGAGGAACAGGAACAACTCCGGGTACACATGGACGAAACAGTTCCATTCAAAGACCCTGATTGCCTCTTACAGTCAACACACATTTAAGAACAAAGAAGAATTGCAAAATACAAAGGGAAGAGAAGGGGGAGCAGCAGCTGCAACTCCTCCTCGGATGACAAACTACTCCAGGCCCGATGGATGCCCAAAACTCAGGGAAACGAGCAATCCGACGGGGGAGAGCAGTTGAGATGGACAAGAGATGAACCACTAGGAGACATTGTGCACCCGGAGAGAGACAGAAGATGAACCACCAGGAGATGCTCCCGGGTGAAACAAATGATATCATCTCTGCCATGCTCTCCGGCGAAGCATGTAATGTCTTTTCCGGACTCTCCGGTGAAACATGTGGTTCCATCTCTGCCGTGCTCTCCCGGGAAAGATGCAACATCATCTCTGCTATGCTCCCCAGTGATGCAGAAAACCCCTGTTAGAAGGGGGATGATAGATGATGTATCGGAAGGTTGTGCGCCTCATAAGGGATTCTGGGAGCACCTAACTTAGCCTGGGCAGACGGGGCTTCGTACCCTTTGGGCGGTGAACCTCCTCCCTTGTCGGGTTCCCCTCCAGGCTGCAACCTCTTTTCCCTTTCTAGTCTATGAGAAGGGGAAGGAAAGATGGATGAGAATGAACGTGTTGGCCTTCCACCTTTATAGAGAGGGTTGTCCATCCGCATTTAATGAGGGCACGACGCAGGAGCAGTAATAGACGCCAATTCTGAAGCGTCGTGTCTTTTCCATCACTGTCGATTGGCACGCCCCTGCGGCACCTAGGAATTCGCAACCCTTTATGGGTCAATTCAATGGATCGCTTGGGGGCCGAAGACGACGGTTCGGAGGCCGCAAACAATCAATAGAGAAAGGAGTCAACATAGGTCCCACAGAAGAACAGCTGCGGGCCTAGCGGTTGGGCTTTCGGGGCTACCGTGGGGAGACCTGGTGCAACCCAATGATAGATGTCACGAATGTGGGTCTCAAATTTAGATATTTGTAAAGTTGGAAACCCTTTTTGCTAACAAAGATAAAAATGTAGTAAAGGGGCCACAGGTCGTATTTTTCCTAGGGCTAGTTAAGGATGTTTAATTCAAGCTCGAGTTTGTGTATCGTCAAATATTTTTGGGTTTCAAATAAGATTTGGGTTTTGTTTGCAATCAGGAATGAAATCACAGTGAAAAGGAAAGAAATTTAACTAGACGAATTTAAACTAGGTAATATCAACTAATGATCTCAACCAATGGGGAACTTAATCAAACCAATGTAGCTAGCCGAATTTTGAGAACAAATCTGATATCAAATCAAACCAAATTTTGACTGATTCTAATGCAGAAATTTGCTTCAGGAATTACCACTCAAAACAAACCAAACGCTAAGCAATCTAAAAACAAACTGATGCAAATTCAATGCCGAAACTCCACTTGATACAAGATGCAGAAATGAACAAACTTGATACTAAAAGGAGAAAACCTATGTGCCGAAAACTGATACTAAATGCAGAACTTGATCCACCAATCAGTTCTGAATTTTCAGTTTGACTCCATTAGAAGAATTGAGAGCGAAGAAAGAAAAAAAAAATAGTTTGGAAGCCGAATTGCAAGATAAGAAAATAATTAGAAGAAAAGAAGGAAACTTCACAGAGACGTAGTCTGGTCAGCAAGTCTTCAAATGAACAAGACTTAGCTGCCAACACAAACAGGAATCAGCAGCTGATCATAAAAAAAAGAGGAAGAAAAGGGAAACAATGTGGCATCCAAATGAAGTTTTGGCACCATGAAACAAGTGAAGTTTTTCTCATCCGAATTAATTCCTTGCTCCACTACAATTCTGACTTTACTAGAGGGTCATAAAAAAAGAGAAAGAAGAAGAAAGAAGAAAAAAAAGAGAAGGGAAACAAAGTGGCACGCAAAAGCAAAGTGGCACAATGAAACCAATGAGGTTCTTTTCATCCGAATCAAAGGCATTATCCAAGCTTTACTCCACCACATTTTTGATTTCACTAGAGGACTATAAAGAGGGCAAAGCGCATTAGAAATACTCTTGAGCATCCAAGTTTTCCACTTCATCAATTTTTCTATTTTCTTAACTTTTACTTCATTCTTACCATTTCATATGTCTTTAGCTTGTTTGAATAAACTTTTGTAGATGTGGATCCGAATCATGAATAATGGTGGAGAATAGATAACAAGCAAGCCTATGATAGTGCAAAAAGCATGTGTGTTTGAGTGAGCTCCACTTTCATCATGCACTTAGAACTCAAGAAGAGAGCCACAAAAAATTTCCTTGAAAGGCTTAGTGAGTTAAATTCATCTCAATGAATCATGAAGGATGAAAATGCTAAGTTGTTGATTTAAGAACGAGATATTAATCCATAGAACTTAGATTTTTGAGAATTAACAACCTTAGGTAATTTCTTTTCAATTACTTCTAACTATGTTTGGAAAGAATCTAAGGGATACATATTTAGTAGTTTTCGTAAGACGCTCAAGTTTAAGTGTGGGGGAGTTGATAAGTATTATTTTGTTGATCATTTCAGGTTTTAAAATCCATATTTTACCCATATTTTACTTGCTTAATCTTGAATTTATCCTAGGTTCTATGAATTACTTCTATTTTGGGCTTAATTGTAAATCTTTATACATTTGAAATAATTTGGCACTAAATTGTGAATCTACTTTTATAGGCTTGGAAGGATCATGGATCTAGGTCATGATGGGTCAAATTTGAGTCAAAAGTGGACCGGATCGAGAGATCAAGCATTAGACTAATATAGGTCGTCCGATTCAAAAACGGCTAGATTTGAGCCATCCGTTGCAAATCTGGAAGATCCGAGTAACTGAGAGGCAGATCCTGACCCTTGATCAAGATCTGGAAGGTTTGATTCAGATCGGATGAGATTCAATCATTGGATGGAGCAGGGAAAATCTCAGCCGTCCAATGCTAACTGATATAACAGCTTCTTCCCCGATCAGATCCGTTGTCGCGTCTTCGTCGCAACTTAGCTTCTTCGAGTTTCTTCACTGTTCTTCTTCAAATTTCCTCATCCGATCGCGCGACTGCTTGGATTCCCACCTTGGATCGAGTTCTAGATCGTCGGGAAGATGTCTCTGTGAGGATTTCAGCTCAATTTCGCCACTGAACAGAGTAAATTGAGGGTTTCATCAGCTCTGCCATTTGATTGATTGGATCTCTGTGCGTGCCATTTTTCATCCATCTGAGCAAGTCGAAGGGTTCTCTGGATTGCTCTGATCATCCCCAAGTCATCACCGTAATCCCACACAGCAAGATCAAGGAGATCGAATGGATGTTTCAGCCGGGAGCAGATTGTGAGTGGAATCGATCACAGAGTCGAATTTTCCAGCGATTTGTTGAGCTAGGGGGTTCTTGGCTTACTCTTGTGTGATGACAAGAAGGGCTTGAACTAAGGAAGGGATCGAAGCTTAGTTTTCTTAGTGAATTTTCAATTTCGAGCAGTAGTTTCAATTTCTGCACTTTTTACAGTTTCTGAATTTGTATCAGTGAACTTAGTTTTTATGAATCGTTTATGCATTCATTAGTTTTTCAGCTCTGCATTCGTATTAGATATGTTGATTGTTTAGTGAACACTTGCATTTAATCTCAGCTTGCTTCGCAATTCAGTTTATCTCTACATAACAGTTATGATTCCTGCGTATCAATTTAGCTTTTGCGTATCAACCTTCAGTTAATCATTTCTGAATTTTGGATCAGTGAATCTAGTTTTTTTCTGAATCATTTCTGAACATTAGACTTGTGCACTTGATCTAAGTTGCTTTGTTTGTCTCTGAATTCAATTTGACGCTGCATCTCTGCATTCAGTTACTGCAATACCGCATTCAATTCTGCATCGATTTGTTTCTGAAATTCAATGTTCTTTCCTGCGTATCAAGTTATTAGTTCCTGTCTTAGTATCAAATAACAAATCAACATTAATTGGTACCAAGTTAAACACAATTCTTAGTGAACTCTCGCACTTGATATCAGCTCCCATTTGCATTCAGCTTGTTTCCATATTGATCAGTTCATTTCTGCACATCAATTTCAGCTCTGAATTCCAGTTTCACATTCGATTGCTTCTGAATTTTAGTGTTCTTTTCATGCATATCAAGTTGTAGTTCTGCAGTTTGTGTCAAGG